>VZQC01006228.1:992793-1068600 GCA_009823505.1 Rhizomys pruinosus | reverse complement strand
TTTAGAGCCAAATATAATAATAAAGATCCTTGGGCTCATGCACTTAGGCAAAGATCTTTAACAGGAAGCTCTGACATTCAGCAATGGGTTGTTCTACCAGGGTGGATGTTGGCACAGGATCCAAGGCCCCACAAAAGGAAGGGCTCCTCCCTAAGTGGATACCTGCAGGAGGAGAGGCGATTAGGACCCTCGCTGCCGAAGACTGACGTTAACATGGAGGGAGGATGTATTGAGACCCGCAATGCAATGGGTACAGATGGCCTTCTGGAATGCCAGAGAGGAGAGTGTTCCAAAGGCCCTAACCAATAAAGCAAATACGGGTCTCCCTAGAGTCAAGTAAGACTCACCATCAACACAGCTACACTTCACTGCCTGAAAAAATACTGTGCAGCAGAAGCAGCCATATCCCTGTATATTCCCAAATCTTATTGGCTGTGGACTCTCTCCTGGGAGGAAATAACCATGGCTTATGCCGCAAGCCCTACATCCTTACATGTTAGGAGGATGTTATAAAGCCACAGTAAGACCCTGTCATATTTATCGTGGGGTAAAAAAATGTAATTCATGAATAACATATTCAACCAAAACATATTGTCTTGCAAAGTAACCTACCAATAACTATTAGTGGCTGCTTATATAACCATTACTCTATATATCTAATTGCTTGTGCTCATTAGTAGGATCGAAAGGGTACTCCTGAAACAAACTGTCAGCCTCATGGAAGGAAAACAGCCAGAATGACCAGAGTCCAAGTCAACAGCTCCAGAGAGAGGGACAGTTTTACTTCTCATCACCTGTGCCCTTTTTCTAACAGCCTGAGGACAATCTGCCAGAAGATGGGGCGTGGTGATGATGTAAGGCTACGATTGGGACGGTGAGGTGAAACACAGCGATGTAGTCGGACACATCATTTTGATCACTTGTTGAACAAACAACTGTCAACCTCCACTGAATGTGGGACTGTGGAGGTTGTGGGCATAACAGTCTTATAGATTGGTTTTGCACGAAGAAGGCTTTATCCTCATGGATTATCACTTATAGCTAAAAGAATGAAAAAAAAACAAAACCTGACCAAAAGAGCAGACAGAGGAAATACATGATCTGGGATTGGAGTGGGGGTGGGGGAAGGGAAAGGGAAAATGCCGATCTGAATTGGAAACATGATGTATTAAAATGCACAAAAATCATAAAACATTAAAAAAAAAATAAAAAAAAAATAAAAAGCTATGAAGTTTTATTTTTTTGCAACAAGTGTTGAAAAAGCCTTTAAAGTTTTCATGGTAAATACTAGCATAATGATTTCTTCCATGTTTATCTTTGGTGTATTACTGTCAATAACTATTAGATGACAGATAAACTGAATTTAATCTCAGGAATATTAAATGGGGATTTCAAAAAATTAATTGATTATTTTGGGGGGACAGGCCCCAGATGAGCTTGAATTCACTTTGTAGTCCAGGCTGGACTTGAACTCAAAGAGATCTACCTGCTTCTACCTTCAGGATGCTGGGATTAAATTTATGCACCACCATGTCGGTAAAAAATTCATTATTTCAATAGTATATATATATATATATATATATATGGTATATTTCTTTTATATTTGTTTATTTTTAAAGGGTTCTACAATAAGAGGACAGTTGTTTTCAGATCATATTAATGTTGCTCAGTTTGCCAAACAATTAAGTAATTGGTGCTAGCATCGAAAGACGAGGGATACCATTCCTCATTTGTTTTTCTGGGACTGTTTTAATTCACTCAGCATGCTATCTTCTAACTCCACCCATTTACCTGCAAAGTTCATGATGTCATCTTTCTTTAATGCTGCATAGAACTCCATTCTTTAGATGTATCACGTTTTCTCTATCCACTCATCAGTTGAGGGGCACTTGGGTTGGTTCCAGTTCCTTGCTATTGTGAAGAGAGCTCCAATAAACATGGCTGTGCATGTAGCTCTGTGGTAAGATAAGTCATGTGGGTACATACCCAGGAGTGGTATGGCTAGGTCAGGTAGCAATTTCATTCCAAGTGTTCCAAGGGTTCTCCACACTGTTTTCCATAGTGGCTGTACGAGTTTAAATTCCCAACAGCAGTGGATGAGTGTTCCCCAAAAACTCTACAACACTTGGTATCATTTGTTTTCTTGATCCTAGCCAGTCTTATTGGCAGTAGATTATATTTTCAAGTTGTTTTAATTTGCATTTCCTTAATTATTAGCGATATTGAACACTTTTTAAGATGTTTCTCAGCCACCTCTAATTCATCACTTGTGAAGTCTCTGTTCCGCTCTTTGCTCCATCTTTTTAGTGGGTCATTTGCTTTCTTTTTTCTTTGTATTTTGTGTAGTTATATTCTGGAAATCAATGCTTTGTCAGATGTATCTTCGGTGAAGATTTCCTCCCACTTTGTGGGTTTTCTCTTCACTTGCCTGATTGTTTCATTTGATGTACAGAAGCTTTTGAGTTTAAGTTCCCATTTGTCAATTGTTGACCTTAATTCTTGTGCAGCTGCCCTCTAATTTAGGAAGACTTTTCCTATGCCTATGTCTTGTAGGCTGCTGCCAACTTTTCTTCTATTACCTTCAGAGTTTTGGGTTTCATGTTGAGGTCTTTGTTCCATTTGGAGTTGACTTTTGTACAGGGCGAGAGGTAGGGGTTTAATCTTATTCTTCTACAAGTGTTGATCCTGTTTTGCCAACATCACTTGCTGAAGATGTTGTCTTTTCTCCATTGTGTCTTCTTGGCCCCCTTGTCAAATATGAGATGGCTAAAATTTTATGTGCTCAAGTTTGGATCTTCAGTTTTATTCCATTGGTCAACATGTCTGTTTTGTGCCAGTACCAAGCTATTTTTCTGACTATAGCCCTGTAGTATATTTTGAAGTCTGGTATTGAGATCCCCCCTGTATTGTTCTTTTCACTCAGGGTTGCTTTGGCTATTTGGGGTTTTTTGTTTTTCCAAACAAAATTAAGGACTTTTTTCCAAGCCTGTGAAGAAACTCTTGGGGATTTAAATTAGGATTGCATTAAATCTGTACAAGAGTTTGGGTAGAATCGACACTTTCACTATAATAATTTTCCCAATCCATGAGCATGGAAGGTTTTTCCATCTTCTAATATTTTCTTCAATTTCCTTCTTCAGGGGTTTAAAAAATTTTTTATAGAGATCTTTGATGTCTTTGGTAAGGTTTGTTCCTTGGTATTTTACTATTTTTGAGGATATTGTGAGTGGGAAGTTCTCCTTGAATTCCTTCTTCAGTTGCTTGTTTTTGGTGTAAAGAAAAGCTACTGATTTTCTTAGGTTATTTTTTTTTGTTTATTTTTTAAGGAATTCCACAATATAAGAGCACAGTTGTTTTCAGATCACATTGATGTTGCTCAGTTTGCCGTACAATTATGTAATTGGTACTAGCATAAAAAGATGAGGGATACCGTTTGTCATTTTGTTTGTTTGTTTGTTTGTTTGTTTTTCTGGGACTGTTTTAATACACTCAGCATGATAGCTTCTAACTCCATACATTTACCTGCAATTCATGATGGCATCTTTCTTTTTCTTAATTTTATTTATTTTTTGTGTGTATAAATGTACTGTCTGCATGCAGATTTGTGCACCCGTGTTGTGCAATGCCTTCGAGGTCAGAAGAGGGCGTCGGATTCCCCTGGAACTGGAGTTAAAGATGGTTCTCAGCTGCCATGTGAGTGCTGGGGATCGAACCCGGGTTCTCTGCAAGAGCAGTCGGAACTCTTAACCGCTAGGCCATCTCTCCAGCTCCGATGTCATCTTTCTTTACTGCTGCATAGAACTCCATTGTGTAGATGTACCACATTTTCTCTATCCACTTGTCAGTTGAGGGACACTTGAGCTGGTTCCACCTCCTTGCTATTGTGAAGAGAACTGCAATAAACATGGCTGTTTATGTATATCTGCAGTAAGATGAGTCTTGTGGGTACATACCCAGGAGTGGTATGGCTGGGTCAGGTGGCAAGCTCATTCCAAGTCTTCCGAGGGTTCTCCACACTGCTTTCCATAGTGGCTATAGGAGTTTACATTCCCTCCAGCAGTGGATGAGTGTTCCCCTTTCCCCACAACCTCTACAGCATTTAGTATCATTTGTTTTCTTGATCCTAGTCAGTCTTATTGGAGTGAGATGATCTCTTCACATTGTTTTAATTTGCATTTCCTTAATTATTAGTGACATTGAACACTTCTTAAGATGTTTCTCAGCCATCTCTAATTCCTCACTTGTGAAGTCTCTGTTCAGCTCTTTGCTCCATCTGTTGAGTGGGTAATTTGTTTTCTATCTTCTTTGGTTTTTGAGTAGTTTATATATTCTGGAAATCAATGCTATGTCAGATGTATTTGTGTTGAAGGTTTCCTCCCACTCTGTGGGTTTTCTCTTCACTTCCTTGATTGTTTCATTTGATGGTCAGAAGCTTCTGAGTTTAATGAGGTCCTACTTGTCAATTGTCGACCTTAATTCTTATGTAGCTGTTGTTTGATTTAGTAAGTCTTTCCTATGCCTATGTCTTGTAGGCTGCTGCCAACTTCTTCTTCTATTGCCTTCAGAGTTTGGGGTTTCACATTGTGGTCTTTAATCCATCTGGAGTTGACTTCTGTACAGGGCGAGAGGTGGGGATTTTATCTCATTATTGTACAAGTGACGAACCAGTTTTGTCAAGACCACTTGCTGAAGATGCTGTCTTTCTTCCATTGTGTCTTCTTGGCCCCTTGTGAAATATGAGGTGGCTGTAACTGTATATGCTCATGTCTGGATTTTCAGTTTTTTTCCATTGGTCAACATGTTTGTTTTTCTGCCAGTACCAAGCTGTTTTTGTGACAATAGCCCTGTAGTGTAGTTTGAAATCTGGTATAGAGATCCCCCCCCCCCCGTATTGCTGTTTGCCTTCAGGGTTGTTTTGGGTATTTGGGATCTTTTGTTTTTCCAAATGAAATTAAGGACTGTTTTCTCCAAGCCTGTGAAGAAACTCTTGGGGATTTTAATTGGGATTGCATTAAATATATACTGAGCATGGGAGGTTTTTCCATCTTCTGTGTCTTCTTCAATTTCCTTCTTCAGCAGTTTAAAATTTTTGTTGTAGAGATCTTTGGTGTCTTTGGTTAGGTTTGTTCCTAGGTATTTTATTGTTTGGGGGAGCTATTGGGAGTGGGAAGGTCTCCTTGAATTCCTTCTTCAGTTGCTTGTTGTTCGTGTTCTAGGATAATGTTGTATCCTTCCAATTTACTGAAACTCTTAATCATTTATTTGGGTTTTCTGGTGATTGTTAGCATCCCTTAAATAAACAATCATATATATCATCAGCAAAAAGTGATAGGTTGACTTCCTCTTTTCCAATTAGTTCTCCTTAAATTTCCTTTTCTTGCCTTATTGCCCTAGCAAGTGATTCAAGCCCTATATTTAAGAGGCGTGGTGGCAGGAGGCATCCTTGCCAAGTTTCTAACTTTAAAGGGAATGCTTCTGTCATTTCCTCATTTACGATGCTATTGGCTGTGGGTTTCCTGTATATGGCATTGATTACATTGAGGAATGATCTCTCCAAACCAATTCCCTCTGAGACTTTAAGCATGAAGGGATGCTGGATTTTGTCAAAGGATTTTTTCTGCATCAATTGAGCTGATCATGTGGTTTTTGTCTTTCAGTCCATTTATATGTTTTATGATATTTATTGATTTTTGTATATTGAACCATCCCTGCATCTCTGGTATGATGCTT
Organism: Rhizomys pruinosus; assembly: GCA_009823505.1. Classification (NCBI taxonomy): domain Eukaryota; kingdom Metazoa; phylum Chordata; class Mammalia; order Rodentia; family Spalacidae; genus Rhizomys; species Rhizomys pruinosus. The sequence goes on along the minus strand of VZQC01006228.1, from coordinate 1,062,870 downwards.
TTCTTGATGTGGGTCTGAATGTGGTTTACAATATTTTGTTGAAAATTTTTGCATCTGTATTCATTAATGAGATGGGTCTATAGTTCTCCTTTGTGGTTGTATCTTTGCCTGGTTTCAGTATTAGAGTGATGCTGGCCTCATAGAAGGAAATTGGGAGAATTCCCTCTGTATCTTTCTAAACAATTTGAGTAATAATGTTTATAAGTCTTTTTAAAATGTTTTATAGAATTCTGCCATGAAAACTTCTGAGTCTGAGCTTTTTTTATTGGGGTGGTTTCTTATTACATCTTCAATTTCTTCATATATTTTAGGTCTGTTTAAGCTGCTGGTCACTTCTTGGTTGAGCTTTGGTAATTCCCAGGATGTCACCGCTATCCATCCATTTCTCCTAAGCTTTCAAACTCGATAGAGTACAGGTTTGTGAAGTATTCCTGTATGATTTTCTGGATATTTTCATTGTATGTTGTGATATTTCCCTTTTCATCATGGATTGTATTGATCTGGAGTTGTTCCTTCTTTCTGTTGGTTAAGTGGGCTAGAGGTCGGTCTGTCTTGTTTATTCTGTCAAAGTACCAACTTTTGGATTCATTGATTTTTTTTGTATTGGTTTCTTTGTTTCTATTTCATTGATTTCTGCTCTAATTTTTGTTATTTCTTCCTGTCTGTTGCATTTAGGCTTCATCTGTTGTTGTCTCTCAAGTGTTTTCAGCTGCAGTGTTAGTTCATTCACTTGTGTTCTTTCTGTTTTTCTTATGTAGGCACCCAGGGCTACGAACTTACCCTTTTAGGACTGCTTTTAAAGTATCTCATAGATTTTGTTGTGTTGTATTATCATTGTCACTCAGTTCCACGAATGCTTTTATTTCCTTCTTTATCTCTTCCTTGACCCATTCATTATTCAGGGGTGTGTTCTTTAGTCACCATGTGCCCTTGTAGATAGTAGGGCTTATCCTGTTGATATTGAGCTTTATTGCACTGTGATCTGATAGAAAGCATTAAATTATTTCAATATTTTTGTATGTGTGGAAGTTCCTTCTGTGTCCCAGTATGTGGTTCATATTGGAGAATGTTCCATGGGGTGCTCAGTAGAAAGTGTATTCCCTGGTATTAGGGTTGAATATTCAGTAGATGTCTGTGAGGTTCATTTGGTGTATCCTATCATTCAGATGTCTCTCTGTTTATTCTTTGTCCAGTTGACCTGTCCAAAGGGCTCAGTGGGTTATTCAACTACCCTACTAGGAGTGTACTGGGGTTAATCTGTGCTTTGCAGTCCTGGAGAATTGTCTTTATAAAGTTTGTTGCACCAGAGTTTGGGGCCCACTTATTCATGATTGTGAAAATCTTCATGGTCAATTTTTCCGTTGATAAAAATATAATGGCCTTCTTTGTCTCTTCTGATTTCTTTTACTTTGAAGTATATTTTGTCTGATATTAAAAGAGCAATACCTGCTTTCTTATTGGTACCATTTGCTTGGAATTTTTTTCCCATCCTTTCACTTTAAGATGGTGCCTATCCTTGACAATAAGATGGGTTTCTTGTAGACAGCATATAGATGAGTTCTGTTTCGTACTCCAATATCCCATTCTATGTCTTTTGATTGGGGAGTTTAGTCCCTTAATATTTAAAGTTATAACTGAAAGATGTGTGTTGCTTCCTTTCACCTTATTATACACTTGCATTTTTGGACTAGGTTTCTACTTCTGCAGTTATGTTTTTGTCAATTTATCTTTGTAGGTGCCTGGGGAAAGTTACTCCTTTCTTCTGTCCTTGAAGTTGCTTCAAGTATTCTCTGATTGGTTGATTTTTCTGGACATGTATTCTTTCATCTTGTTTATGTAATGCAAGATTTTTCTCTGTCCTTCAACAATAATCGACATTTTTGCTAGGTATAGTAACCTGGACTGGCATCTGTAATCCTTTAACACTGGGAATGCTTTGCTCCACATTCTGCTTGCTTTCGTAGTTTGCACTGAGAAGTCAGTTTTAATTCTGATAGATTTCCAGTTATATGTAATTTGTTTTTCTCTTGTGGCTTTCAGAATTTTTCTTTGTTTTGGGCATCTAGCGTTTTGACTATGACATGGCATGGAGAGTTTCTTTTCTTATCTTATCTGTAGTTCTATGCGCTTCTTGTATTTGTATTAATTTGTCTTTGTGTATTTTTATATTTTTCATAATCTTTACCTGAGGTATTTAGTTGTCCCATGTTATCTTCCAGGTCTGATATTCTTTGTTCTTCTTCCTACATTCTACTTCTGAGCCTTTTTCCATTCCTTTCTTCTTGATGGGATAAGAGTTTTATTTCCTTTTTTCATTTCATCTTGTTATTTCTTTAGTATTTCCACTTCCTTTTGGAGCTTCTCAATCTCTTCCTGTAGATCTTTGCTTGCTTCGCTGTTTGGTTTCCTTTTTTCAACATGGGATCTTTTCAGTGTTTCTGCTTCCTTCCAGAGTTTGTCATTTTCTTCCTCTACTTATTTCTGGCATTTGTCATTCTCTCTCTCTCTAGGTCTTTCTTGAGGTTTTCATTCTCTCTCTCCTTAGCTCTTTGACTTGTTCTTTATATTCTTTGATTTCTTTGAATATGTCTGCAATTGTTCCTCTAAGATCTGTGTCCTGGACCATCCCCAGGGGGATCCCACTGTAGGAGTCTCCCAGAGGGTTGGTAGAGCTTGGCGTGGAATTATCCTGCACCTTTCCCACGTTGTGCCTTAGTAGTCTCCCTGGCATGTCAGTTTCTCATTGCTTCAGGTGGTCCTGGGAAACCTTTGATCCAAGCTCTGTGCACTCCAGTCTCACAGTGGCAATAGTCCCACCTTTTTACCAGCTAGCAGGAAGATTCCACACCCTCAGCCACACAAGAAAAGGATTTTATCAAATCAATGAGAGAATTATCCAACAGGCCAGATAAGATTATCCAACAATCCCCCTGGCTGAATCACCCTGCTCCTACATGTGCTTCAGGTGGTCCTGGGAAATCCCTGATACAAGATCTGTGCACTCCCTAAAATATATTTTATTAAATAATTTTTCTGTTTGTATTCATTTTTATTGCTTATTGTCATAAATTCATTCAATTTTATTTTTAATGTTTTTAACATTTAAATTTTTTCATTGTGTACATTGTGTGCCAATGTGTGTTAATATGTACATGTGGAGATCAGAGGAAAACTGGCTAGTGCTGTTTCCCTTTTCCATGTGGATCATAGAAAATGAATTTATGGGCCTGGAGAGATGGCTCAGTAGTTAAGAACACCGACTGCTCTTGCAGATGACCCGGGTTCAATTCTCATCTCCACATGGCTGCTAAGAACTGTCTTTAACTCCTGTTCCAGGGGAACCAACCAAACGAACAAACAAACATGAAAAAAATGCATTTATAAGAAATATAAAATAATTAGAAATAAAATACTAAACCTAGAGCTAATTTTCAAATTCTATCAATTCCCATTGATTTTATTTATGGTACAGCAAGAAAATAAAGGATGTGTCTTGCCACATTAACACATCTGATAAATTAAAATTTTGTTTCACATTTCCATGACATTGAACCTTTTGAAGTCTATTTACCTTGTATTTTGCAGACTTTCCTTGAGTGAGGATTTTGGATGTGGGATTTTCTTTTTTCTGATTATGCAATGCAGTTGCAGGGAGGACACAATTGAAACAATTTTGGAAATTTGTGGCCAATTATTTCAGCAGGTGGAACATGTCAATGTGAATCATTTTTAACTTTGCTTTATTCATTATTAGTTAAGGTGGCTTACATTTGTTTCTCAACAACATGCTATGCTATTTTAATTTAGTAATATTCAAATTGATTGAAATTCTACCAACTCCTATGTTTGTGGTAATTTTAGCAAAATATATCACATTTTTAATATTTTAATTAAATACCATAGTTATTTCTTTCTTTATCCTATCAGTTATGATATGCAATCTGCTACTGATTTTAGTTAGCAACACTTGCTAGTTCAGTCTTGTTTAAAGCCATGATTTAAAAACCTATTAATCAGATTTGTGAAACTGTCTGATATGAATGAAGTAATGACAAGAGATAGCTACAGCTTTAGACAGCTGCAAAATACATAGCTTCCAGGAATAAGCTGAAAACCTACTTGAAGAAGGCAATGAATATTGAAGAAAATGTCGATGAAAAATGAGTACATATTTGATAGAAAAAAAGGAAAAATAATTAGTACTATATTATTGCTATTGTGACAGAAAAGAATAACAAAACTGATTCATATTTTAAAGAGATCATATTCAATTATTTTTATTCTAGAAGAAAGTTTTATTCTAGTGGTGAATACAAAAATTATATAGAAAAAAACATGCCAAATTTTATACACTTCAAGATTATTAAGAAACAAAATAATTTTAATTTTTATTTGAGGTTTTTAATTATGGATTTGTTTATATTTGAAGTACCCATTAAGGATGGTCGCTAAATTAATTAAAATTTTCCAGAGGATCCTAAAGTTAAGCAATATATACATGACTTAATGACATTTATAATATTGTAGAAAGTAAGTTATTATAAATCTTAATGTATCTTCTATATATGAAACAGTTTAATTCAAATAATTTTCATCAACATAATTTTTCAACTATATTTTGTCTTGTTGAAAGCAAATAAGATAGTTAAAAAGTGCATTCACAGAAATGAGTAATATCACATTTATTGTCAATCACCAACAATAAAAAATATTTCCTCATAAAATCTGTATTAATCATTCAGATAATAAAGGGAAACAAAATTTAAGAAACCCATTTGTGGTGGTTTGAATGAGAATGTCCCCCATAGGCTTTAAGTATTCAGACATTTTGTCTCCAGTTGGTGGCACTGTTCTTGGAAGTCTTAGAAGGTGTGGCCATGTTGGAGGAAGTACATTATTGGAGGCAGGCTTAGTGAGTTTAACAAGCCTTGCTGTCTCCAGTCTTTCTCTCTGCTTCCTGTACTCATTGCAAGATGAGATTCCTCAGCTTGCTGCTCCAGCCCCAGCCACCATGCTTTCTGCATGATGGACTCTGATTCCCTGGAACCGTCAACTGTAAGCTCAAATAAACTCTTCCTTTTATATGTTTCCTTGCTCATGGTGGTTTTATCACAGCAACAGAAAAGTGACCAATATACCATTTAAGATTTATGATTAAATATTATCCTTTCCTCAACATAGATATAATTTTATGGCCTTCATTTTAAAAATCTCACTGGAAATGATGTTACACTACTTTTATATAAATAAAATGAGGCCATTTCCAAATTTCATGAAATCTAGAAGTGTAGAGGAAGACTTACCACATGTAAGGATTTTTCAAATAAGTTATGACTTCTTTCTCTAAGGCAAATAATTCTAGGAACCTCATTCTTGTTAAAGCAATGATATGGGCATGGAAAAGTAATATATAATTGGGCAAGTTATTTTTAATATATTATTTATTATTTTTATTCTATTTGTATGAGTGTATTGCCTGCATGTATGTAAGTGCACCTGTGCCCCACAGTGCCTGTGAAGGTCAAAAGAAAGCATCAGATCTCTGGGAACTGAAGTTACAGATGGTTGTTAGCCACCATGTGTGTGCTAGCATAAAATCTGGGTCCTCTGCAAGAACAGACAGTGTTCTTAACCACTAAGATATCTCTCCACCCCCACAAGTTATTGTTTTTAAATATGATTCCTCTTTACATCTCTGATTTTAGTAACATGACTCCACAATTGTGTCTGTTTTTCTTTCATAGTTTAACTTTGTAAGTCAAACTTGCTTCGAATTCATACTATGTACCAAAAGAAGGGGCTCTACTATGAATTCTAAGTTGTGTTTTCATGAACTATTTCAATTACTGCTTGAATACACAATTTGTAATTATATATAGATATAGATATAGATATATAGAGTCTTCTGCAACAGTAGCCAATGATCTTAACTGCTAACCCATCTCTGCAGCCCAGCTTTACCAAATTTTATAAGCACATGTCTGATTAACTTACATAACAGTACTTAATAATAAGTATAAATTAAAACCTGTTATTCGTCTGTAATACCAAAATTTCTACACATAAGTAAAAGGAAACTCATAAAATAACAGGCTAAATTTTAGTTCAGTATAAGGAATTCTATCTTATATTGTTATAGTCTTAGTTATAGCTACTGACATATTAGATATTGCAAAGATTTGAAGATTTTAGTAATTTTAATGCAGTCTTACAAAACGAAGTATAAATCCCAAACATTGGGTGGCCAATAAAATCCATAAGGAATCTAATCATATAATGCATAGAATACAATGTAATTTGTTTTCTCTATTAATTTTTTGAAAGAAAGCAGAAGTTGCTATTTTATTTTATTTTATTTTATTTTATTTTATTTTATTTTATTTTATTTTATTTTATTTTTTTGGTCTTTTTGAGACAGGGTCTCCCTGTAGCTCCAGCTGTACTGGAACTTGCTCTGTAGACCAGCCTGGCCTTGAACTCACAGAGATCCGCCTGCCTCTGCCTCCCAAGTGCTAGGATTAAAGGCATGTGCCACCACACCCGGCTCTATTAAATTTTTTGATATAATAACAATTTACTAGGTAAATCATTTTGCTAAAATTTATAATTGTTACTGCTGAGAGAATACTTAATATATAAATATTTTAGTATATCATACTTTTTTTATATTTTTCATCTTCTAAAATATGAGTTTATATGTCTTATTTATTTATTTATTTATTTATTTATTTATTTTTATACAGTTTCTTCCTGTAACCCCATTTGGGTCTCACCAACGAGACCAGGTTGGCCTAAAACTCACAGATTCCCCGGCCTCTGCTTTTTGAATCTTGAGATATTAGCCGAATTACCACATCAGCTAGTTTAAATATCTTCAAATTTATAGTTGGACAATAATTTACTGTATATGTACCATATACCACTCTGTATGCTTGTTTTGTATACTATTCTAGATCTGAATTTTTTTTTCTAGTACAGAAAATCTGAAAATATTTCTCATAGTTTATCATTAACTTTGACTGTTTTGGGAATTTCTTATTATGGAATGAATGTCCAACTGTTTAAATAAACTTCTTGATAGCTATAATTTAAAAAATATTCAGTATTAAAGACACTTAATTGATCACAAAACTATATTATCTCTGTACTACATCATGAAATGCTTTTTCACAGCTCCTTTTAATGTCACATTGAATGAATATTGTCATTGACATATAAACAGAAAACATATGCACAACTTTCAGACCTTGGCTGTGACACTCTCTTGCATTAGTTACTTAAACGTACCCCATCTGTCAGCTCAATAAATGATCAGAGTATATTTCTGAGACCATGTGTTGAACATGGCAGCATCCCAGTATGAAATAATTCATAATTTATGTATCACCAGAAGAAAGATACTGACAAAGAGCCTGACAAACTGTTCTGGACATTATGTGACAGAGAAACACATTACTTTATCATAAAACCCTTTGCTCTATGTTTGTCCGAGCTTAAATCATTACTTTAGTTCATCTCTTGACTATAGTGTATATATTTACTGGTCGGTAGAGGCAGTTTGTCAAATGTGCATAGCTCAGAACTGTTTGTGAATTGCAAATGAGCATATGTTATTCAGAAATAATATGTTAAGACAATACACAAAAATTAAAATAAGTCAAATTATTGTTGATCATAAATTACAAGCATTTTTTTTTCAATTTGAATGCTAGTCTGCAATATTCAGGAAAATAGTATAACATCTTATTTTCAAGAAAATTATAGCTCACCTAAAGTTATTTCATTTGAGTTCTAATATCATTTTCATATTTTTTACACTCACTGCAAAATATTTTAGTTACTTATGGCTTTTCACATTTCATATCATATCACAGTTGTATGTTGTCTTTGGATCATTGCCCCAGTAACTGCTGTTTGAGCCTAAAAATGTTCCTCATTATTTGCTTCATAAATGGTTCAATATTTCTCTAACATCATTGAAAATGAGATTAAATATAGAATTCTGTAGTAGCCAGTATGCTGAGAATTACGCAGTGTGCCTGCACAGAGCTTGTCCTTCATCAACCTAACCTGACCCAGGCAGGTAAGACCATAAAAGCAGCTGAGTTGCAGACCTGGGCCAATCACAAGGTGACACAACGACTGCACTAAGAGAAGAGCAGAATGAGAACAGTACATAAACTCTAACCTAGCACCCAATAAAGAAATCCGTGGCAGCTCCCCCTCTGCCTGTGTTCACCCGATTCTCAGGTACTGTGTCTCAACTATATGTCTCTCAACGACTTTCATTCATGGTCGGACTGCAAAATTCCCCAGCAGGTGTGGGGCATTGTCTACATCTGGCGCCCAACATGGTTTTTGACATGCCCCCCCCCCACCCCCTGAGCTGATGAGGCAACCCCTTCCTTAATCAGTGAGTAGGCTTCCTTTTGTGTTCTTTGTTCTTTTGGCCATGCACTAGGGTGAGCACCCAGCTCCCTCCCCCCCCACACAGACCCCTCTCCTTCCTTACCAATTCCTGTCCTCATGGATAATATTCCTCCCCACATTCGGGAGCCACGGATGGCTACCCTAAAGGCTCTCCTCCAGACTCATGTCCTTAAAATGAAATCCCAAGACTTGGATTCATTTGGGAGAGAGCCAATGCATTGTCCCTCCTCACCATAATTGCAGTCCTCAATTGCTCCTTTGTGGAGGATGTTCTGTGTGACCATAACTCATCCTGCCACAAGAACACTGAGAAGCTGGCCCTGCCCTGTGTCCCTGGCTTTGCCAGAATGAGGAAGGTTCTGCCCAATCCCAGCCCCCACAAACTCCCTTCAGCTGTCCCTGCTAAGGATATTCATTCACCCACACCCCCTTGGAGGGGGGCCCAGGAAGCTCTTTCCCACCAGAGGGACTAGAGACATCTCATTTGGTTGGCTGTTTCTTTTGGATAAGAAAGAGCTCAATTCTTTTTTTTTTCTTTCTTTACTTTCACTTTAGTTTTGTTTAAATACAAGTTTCTGGTCTGGGGCACTTGGTTAGGAGAAACTGGACACAGTATTGCTCCTTGAGCACAGAGATATGGGGGACGCCCCAACTCTCCACTGATAAAGTGTAAACATGGTGTTCATCTCAATGATTTGGAATCCAGGCAAGGGGTTTGGATTTTTGGTTCTGGGACCAACAAGGCGTCTGCTCCATGTACACAGTGTTTCCTCTCTTCGACTGACTATGACTTGCGTTTATGGCAACTGTTCTTCTGTGTGTCTAAGCGTGTGAGTAAGTTTTTGTGTGTGTTTGTAATTTGGTCATTATAATTGTCTCATGTTGGTTCTGTCAAACAAAGTGGCCACTTCATGTTTCAATCCTTTATGTGCACAGAATCATTCATTTTGCCATGCTAGACTAGATATGCACATGTAAACATTAAAAATTGATATTTAAAATGCATTTAAAGGCATAAATTTGGATACTCTAGAGATCTATACATTTATTGCCTCTGAGTCTATCAAATGCTTCAAAACAGGTGGTATTTTTATAAGAATTAGCCTCTAAGTTGACTTTTTAAGGAGGCTATTTTCTAAGATGACATTTTGGATTGTGTCTGCTTTCAAAAGGGATTATGTGAGGTAACTTGCTTGCTTTGGAGTTATCTCCTTTTTTGAGACCTCTGCAAGCCAGATTCTCTGTGTGGATGCATCCTTGATTTAACATTCACTAGCCTTCCAGACTGGAAATGAATTCTTTGAAAGGGTGTGATGGCACACATCTTAAATCCCAGTCCTTGGGAGGCTGAGACAGGCAGTTCTTTGTGAGCTCATGGTCAAGAGATACCCCTCCTGGGGTAGCTTATGTGCTTAATTATGTTTCCTGTCTGCCCACTTCCCCCTTCCACATAGGAGGCAAACATTCCTCCCTGGGTTTGAACTGCTGTCCTGCTGGTCTGGACACTCCTGGAAGTTCCCCAGCCAGGTGTGGTGGGCCACATTTTTAATCCTAGTATGCCTTCAATCCTAGCACAACCAAGGTTACTGGGTGATTTTCCCAATGGTTTTTGTTCAATACAGAGCTATCCTGTCAATCTGTGCAAATCAGAGACCAATGGCTGTGACAGGCCATACACTAGGGTCTCAAGGGCCCCATGCTAGACTCAAGATCCAGACTCCACAGACTTATCTGGGAAGGTATCCTCCTGTGAAGTTTAACATGTTGTTGTGTTGACTGTTATAAATTTGAGTCATATCTGATTTAAGCTCTCGTCTCTAATTTAGAGTTTTCATCAAGATGCTGATGGAACTCTTTACAAGTAAACTGTCATGTGAGCTAAAACTGTTAAATTACACTATGGTCCTTGGTCCTTATATTTTAAGTTCATTTTAAGGAATGACCACTTATCTTCTACGGTGCAATTTTTTTTCCACATGTTACACATTTGGTGACATTTACAAGGCTTAAGTATTGTACCTCTAAGCACTCAAAGAAGATTGGTTGTTCATAACCTGCTCCCAGGCTGGCATGAACATCTCATAGTTTATACTAGTGTATTGAGATAACTGTCCCATCTCATCACATGGGAAATAAATGTTAATTACTTAGTAAATCTGCACAATTAAGGGTTAATCTTTTTATGAATGTTATGTCTCGTGGTATTAAAAGAATATAAAAAGGTGGAAAATGTTAAAAACAGTATTTTTAGTAAGGATTTATGTGAAGATGATGAAAAAGTCTATGAATGTAACAAAAGTCTGAGGAGGTTTGTTGTGACAGGTAAAAAGGACACTGCATAAATAAGCTTAAATTTCTAAGTTTCAGTCAACTATTTCAAGACTAGAAATGCATATCTAGTCAAGGTTTGTTTAAGAGTGTTCATTTTTTGTCCAACGTTTATATGCATATCACATGGAACTTCAAGGTATAGTAAAATGATAAGTTACCTGTATTTACTAGTGGCCTGAACAGGACTGTGAATATACACAGGTGTTAATTTTCAGTCCTATCCTGGCTTGAACCTGACTCCCTGTTACAGGTGAGTACTAAATGGACACAGACAAATAGTGGGATACATATGGCTACTGAAAATGTACTTTGTGTTTTTTGCAAGAGTTGCTTTTGATATTTCCTTCAACCTAACCAGATAATTTGGCTCAAAAAGCTAGATTCTATCTTCTTGAGCAAGCTGCATGCAGTCTAGAAGAGAGTTTGGATGGGCTTGGTAATCCTTATCAGTTTATTTCCTGTCCTGTGGTATATCTTACAACTCCTGTCTTTCTGGGAAAACTATAAATCAGGATAAAGGGTCTGCTTGGAGCTTATTCTGCAGATCAGGCTGGCCTTGAAATCATAGAGATCTGCCTTCCTCTGCCTTGTGAGTACTGGGATTAAAGGTTTGTGCCACCATGCCCAGTGTACATGCCTTTAACTCAACTCTTGGGAGGCAGAGGTACCTAGATTCTTTGAGATGGAGGCAAGCCTGTTCTATATAACAAGTAGTCAGATCTTGATTAAGCAAATATACATGGCCATGCTTATATAGATATATAATAAAAATTAAAGAGAATGCTATGTGTGAAAAAGCATACACATTTAATTAATATAGATTTATTTAAAGGGTTGTGTAATGTAAAAAAGGAAAAGTAATGCATTACCCATTTAATAAACATTACTAATATTTATATTTATAATGTATTGTTCTTAAAGCAGTAACCTCAAGGGTTTACAAACAATTAGCAAGTACTTGTCCACTGAGTGCTACCAACTCCCCATTAGATTTCATTGAACAGTGATTCTTACATGAACAAAGTGGCAATATACAAACAGTGAGAAGTGGTGGAGAGGCACAAAGGAGCTGATGGGAGATGTCAATGTCTGCAGCAGGATGTCTGGCATAAATGTGGGAGTAGAGTTTCCCTTGCACTCCTGTCAACCAGCAATCATACAAAGGGTCCTTTATGTTGAACTTGAACTGCGTATCTCATATCTGGAACATGTGTGCTGTGTTGTGTGCATTCTCCAAACTGCAAGACCAATATCAGCAAACCCCATATATGTTAGTTTCCTTTAGACATTCTCTTTTGCTATGATATGGGAATAAAAAAAAAAAAAAAAAACTGGGGTATTAGAGGTGGAGTATGGGAACACGGGAACAGTGATGGCTTTTTCCTGATTTCTTCCTTCCCAAGTTTCCCTGATGGAGGAGTGCCAAATGTGAGTCCACATTGGAGGTCTGTTCACTGGTTGGGCTGAAGCAGAATTAGTTTGGATTATCATTAGAGCAACTTTTAGGATGGAAGAAAAAGGGCTGAGGGAGAGCACATGGACTTTGCAGATGTGAAGAGGTCATCAAGATCTCTCCACATTATATCGTTTGGCTTTCAGTGGCAATGTCTCCTCATTCTCCTCTTTCCTCAGTCCTCCATTTTTCTTGTTGGAGGAGAGGAATCTTACATTGTGGGCTGGAACCCAAACAGGCCATGGACAATCCTGTGGAAAGATACAAGCAAAGCCCTTTCCTGTTGTCAACAGTGAATTGGGCCCCATAAACTAGCTATCTAGGGGATCCTTGAACCTGACAAGTATTTGAGGGAGAGTGCCTGGAGTCCGCCAATGTTTGAACATTGGCGGATAATTTGAACTCCTGCATATATTGAATAGGTTAAGCTTTGTTAGCACCATGGCCAATTGGATGTTGGGGGGTATTAGCATGTTTTTGTTGTTGTTGTTTTGTTTTGTTTTAATAATTGGTGTTGGGTTTTTGCTTGTTTGTTTTGTTTTGTTAGGGACTTGGCGGGCTCTTTCTTGTCCTTGTGGAATAAAAGGGATACACATATGATATTTGACATTCCATAACTGACAAAAAGATTGAATGTGGAACTAGCAAAGGCAGGTCCACTTACCATTTCAAGCTGCTTGGGAAGGCCCATGACAGCAAAGGTGGAGAGGAGGTGGAAAAAAAGATCCTTATCTCATTCACCTCTGTGTGCTGTAGCCCATATACATTTAGAATAGATATCTACTGTGACAAATACTTATTATTTATTTATTTATTTATTTATTTATTTATTTATTTATTTATTTGTATTTTTGCCAAAGGAAGCAATGTAGGTAACATCAGTTTGGCATACGGCTTTAGCTTTTAGCACTGTGGGATTGGTTCTTGAGGCTGTAATGTGGTGTCTTAATGAAAAAGGAGCAGGAGGAACATTTTTTATTAATAGAATGATTTTATTGGCATTTTGTGTATTTCATGCATCATTTTTCAGTTCAATTTACACATATTCCCCTTTTTCTTCCCTCCACCCTACCCTGCCCCAGGAGGAACATGTTTAAAGGAACATTTTAAGGATATGCTGAAATTGGGCAGTGGGGACTCCAGGTAAACAAGCTTAGAGGCCTGTAAGTTTGGTGTGGGTGGCAAAGTAGAATTTTTCTGCCTTGGAGAGATATAGGACTTGAATCCCAGTGGAGGCAACTCGATCAGTGAGGGAAATATCCTCATAGGAAATATCCTATGGCAGAAAGTTGTGTGCACAGATGTCTTGTATGAATAGAGGATGGGCCCTTTTTCATACAAGGGATGAAAGAGAAATGAGGAGAGGGGAGAAAGGGTTGCTGTCCAATCAGATGAAGGATCTGTACAGCCAAGGCAGAAAGTTAACCACATAAGTGTTATTTGGGAAAATGTTGAGGGGTCTGTTTGTTTCCTTGAGGTTGAGGTAGACAGTGTAAAGTTTTCTGTACTGTGGAGAGTCCTCAAGAAGGGGGTGAAATAAGATTTGGGGGCGGGGTTGATATGAGGTATCACAAATTTTAGCTGTGGCTCCCCTTTTGCCCCAATCTGTGAAAACTTTAACGTGCTTATTCAATGAGAGCTTCCTGTAAGAGGCAAAGAGGGAGTCAGGTTAATAGTGGGAAAACAGAACACCATTTGTCATTAGCATAGTGGTTATCTATTTGCCCTGAGAACCACATAAGACTAATGGCTATGCAAGTGTGATTACACATCAGCCACTGGCTATCTGGGACAGAGAAACATGTGATTATAAAATCAGGCTCTTTTCCTAATGTTTGTAAAGAGCAATCTCTTCCAATTCTTACCCGGGCTGCCAGGGAGTCCATCTCAGTTAATAGGTGGGGAACCCCCTACTGGTGTGTTTAAACATTTTAGAATTCTTGTTGGTTGATACAGAGCTCCCTAGAAGGGTGGAGGATCTGTTAAAAATGAGTAACTGAGCCGGGTGTGGTGGAGCACGCCTTTAATCCCAGCACTTGGGAGGCAGAGGTAGGTGGATCTCTGTGGGTTCCAGGCCAGCCTGATCTACAGAGTGAGCTCCAGATCACCTAGTACTAAATGGGAGATCCTGTCTCAAAAATACCAAAAAAAGGGTAAAACTATAAAGAAAAAAATGAGTAATGAATGGGGAGGGAGTGTGAAATTCGTGCTAAAGCCATTCCCTGAACAGCCTAATTTACCTTGGATGAGGGCCTTGGATGCTTCCGGTGTAAGCTTTCCCTTAGAACCAGGCACTTTCTTGCCTCCAAAGACATCAAAGAGTGTTTGAAGGGTTGTTGTTGGAAGCCAAGGGCAGAGCCATTTAAGGTTCCTTAGGAAGCCTTGCGAGAAGATGGGGGGGGTGAAGTACCGGCTTCAACAGCCTTACTTGCTTGAGGGAAATTTCATTGTCCAGGAAACAAATGGGAGGAATCATTTGAATTTTAGAGTAGGCTGTGTTAAACCCAAAGTCTTCCAGAGATGGTTGCACCCCATCCTGTTAAAACTGCCAGTTCAGTGGAAGGTTTATCCTAGCCCAGTATATCATCCATGCAATGAAAGACATGAAGGTCTAGCTCTACATGACGTTTAAGCACAGCCTCCTGGCAAATTGTTGGGCTGATAGCAATCCCTTGAGGCAGGACAGTCCATTCATAATGAGCTGCAATTCCTGAGTTATTTTATTAGTGGTAGGGACTGGGAAAGCAAAGAGCTTACAGTCTTCTGGGTGGAGGGGAATTGAGAAGAAGCAATCCTTAATATTAATAGCTAATAGGGGGGTATTGGCTGGAATATTACAGGCAAGAGGAAGACCTCTTTGCAAGGATCCCCATATATGCATAGTTTTGTTAGTGGAGCATAGATCTTGCAGGCGGTACCACCACCCCGTTGTCTTTTTTTTATGACAAACACTGGGGCATTCCAGGGACTGCAAGATGGACAAACATGTTCTGTAATGGTGGTGGGGGTGAAGACAGGAGAGACGCTATTTCCAGGTTCTTGTAAGGAACCAGCAGGGGAATAGAGGGAGGCATTAGGTATCGGAAAGGTCAGTCTATTTTTATTTTTTCTATAGCCTGTTCCAACACTGCTGGGTCTGAGGCTGATCAGTTTTTGGAGCAGTCTTTTTCAGAGTTCTCAGATGAACCTCAAGCCTCCAGGGAGTCTTTATCAGTGTCTTGAGGGGACTGGTCTGTCTTTTATCTTTGCTCAGGGCAGGTTGGTGAGAAGGACCTAAGTTAGCACTGCCTAATGGCCTTGATGATCTGCAGAAACTAGAGGGAAGGGGAAGACTTATCTTGCACTTCCAGTTGCCCAGCCAGGTGTGCAACCTGGGTCCAGGAGTCTGGATCACAGAGATGCCCAGAGGACATCCACAGGGCTACTGTAAGAACCTTGCCCCAGAAGGAGGCAGCTTCCTGTTTGTAGATTTGTAACCCTTTTGTTCTATTTTTTTAGGCAGGTTCTCCCTTTAGTCCTGGCTGGCCTGGAAGTCACTACCTCTGCCTCCTGAGTGCTGGAATTAAAGGTGTGCACCATCATGCCCGGCTAGCCCCCAGGCTTTTAAGATGTGTTTTTATCCTCCTGACCTGCAGTTCACTCTGATGTATGTGGAAATTCCCCATGATAGAAAAAAAGCAAATGCTTATGTGCCACAGGAATCTTCCCAAAAGTGAAGGCCAATGGGAGATTCCACATGGTACAGGTCATGTAAGCCTTGCCACAAATTTAAGAGTCCAGTGACCACACTGAGAGTAATTACTGGCTGTTGGGTTACTGTTTTGTTTGAAATAAGAGAGAAATCCAGATAGAGGTTCTTTGCTGATGTCCAGCTGATGTCCAGCAGAGGGCAAAAAAACCTTCAGGCAACACAGAAGAGTTGACTCTGTCAGAGGGTGTCAGTTACTTACCTCTTGTACTGGACACCTCGCTACAGCATGGACTGAAATTAAAAGCTTAGATATATAATGTCTGTCCTACTCATACAGAAGGACAAGGGTGCAGCCACCCCTTACCCCTGTCTGCCCAGGAAAGGGGCAAACTTCTTCCTTTTTAAATGTTTTTTAATTTTATTTATTTATTTTCTATGTGTATGAATGCACTGTCTGCTTGTAGGTTTGTGCACACGAGTCATGCAATGCCCCGGAGGTCAGAAGAGGGTGTCGAATTCCCCTGGAACTGGAGTTCTCCTGGAATTGGAGTTACAGATGGTTCTCAGCTGCCATATGGGTGCTGGGGATCGAACCTGGATCCTCTGCAAGGGCAATCAGTGATCTTAACTGCTAGGCTATCTCTCCAGCCCCAAACTTCTTCCTATTAATCCTCTAAGTGTCTAGTCTCCTTTTAGCTCCATGTAATGTGTGCCAGCTGTCACTTCCTCTGTATTCAGGATTGGGCTATCAGATTCTCAGTGCATATTCAGCTAATTGCACACCAAGACACAAGCAGAGGCAGGGAGGGGGAGGTGAAGAATCTGGGATGATCCCTAGACAGATCAAAGAAAGAATGACCTGGGAGAAAATTCCAAGAAAGAGAACAATTCATTTATTTGCAGGAGTTTGAGGTCTTATATAGTAGCATTTGGCAAGCTCCTGAAGAAAATGGGGGGGGGGGTCACACGGGAAATTCATAGTGTGATTTCTATAGAAACCATGAGCCATCAGAGGTTCCAGATGGTTAGCGAAACCCAGATGCACTCTTTAGATATTGCAGGAATATGACGTCTTTTGTCCGGATCCTCAAACAGGGGTGCAGGGCTGGTTTTGTCAATTGGCAAGCAGGGGCCAGCTTGGTACTCAGCCTTTTCAGGTTATCAGGGCTAAAGCCGGCTCCTTTAATGATCCAGCCAGATGAAATATGAGGCCCCACAATGTGTAAGAGCACCCATGTTGTGAAATGCCTTAGGAGGACATCAGATTCCCTTGGAACTGGAATTGTGGATGCTGAGAATTGTGGGTACTGAGAATTTAACCCAAGTGCTCTGCAGGAGTAGCCAGTACTTTTGACTGCTGATCCATTTCTCCAGGCCCCATGAGTTTTATATTTAATACTATTTGTGTGATGCACATAGAAGTCCACAACTGGCCAAGTTTTAGATAATTAAGAGCCTTCAGAATGTGCAAACCTGGGTAGGACTCCGGAATTGAACCTCAACCATCGACAGCTTAGGAACCATTATGGAAGTGGGGGCAGAAATATAGTAAGGGCCAGTGCTGGTTCATGAACATAGGAGTGTATAAGATTAGAGGCCACCACTAGCTTACACATGTGAACTTTGGGTAATGCTGGGATCGAGCACAGTGTCCATGTGCAAACTCATTTAAACAAGGATCGAAATGGGGAGAGAAAATGGGGGGGAGCCCTAGACTAGAAAATAATGAAGATCGATTATTACTGGGTGTGGGGAGAGTAAACTTTACAATATATGAATGGGCTGACTAGACTATGGTGGATGAATTTTCACTTAGGGACATCTGGGTGCACCTGCTTGACTGGATATGTTTTACCATGTATGATGGAATACATGAGGTCTGGTGGGCGTTTAGAGGGGCACAGATGGGGGAGAGAGTCTAAACTTGATTGTTAACTGTGCTATGAACTTATGAAAGCTATAAAAAATAAAATTAAGAAACACATGAAAGTTTAAACATACAAACTATATTAATCCTTTTTTCTATGTACCTGTGAGGTCTTTACAATACTGATTTCAAGTAGAATGAAAACAAGTATCTTGTTTTTTTATCTTAGCTGAAAATATCAGCTTTTTATATTAAATATGTTTAATCTAGGGTTTCAATTACTGTCATTCATATTGTTAGGGGAGCTATTTCTATTTTTAGTCATGAGAATTGATTTTTACTAGAAATTTCTTATTAATTTTGCTTGAAAAAACAATTCCTTTATTGAATGAATCACAGTCAGTCTTCTGTTAATAACCAGAAACTTGCTCTTGTTAGGTCTGATTTATCTCCAAGGGATGTTGTGGAAAAGACTGGGTGCCTAGCACATCATACTTTGGGATATTTTTGAGGTGAGTCTTTGGGTTGCCAAGACATGCTTTTCACTCCCATCTTCTTTCTCAGTTATGGTTCATGACTTGCTGGTTTTGTTCTACTTTACACAAGCCACAATAAGGCACTGCTTTGCCACAGGTTCAAAACAAATGACCATGATATAAACCTACGAAAACAAGAGCCAAATTAATTAATTCCTATTTTCTAAGTTGTTTCAGGGACTTCTTGCAGCAAAAGAAACTGAAGAAAATTCACTAAAGTACTGTTAAATAATTATTTTCTTTAATTTTTATTTTATATTTTTATTAAAATACTGTGCATGTTGTACAATATATTTTAATCACATTTGGATCTTTCATTTACATGAAGTGAAATAACCCCAATGGATTTCATGAATTGTCATATTTCTTAAGACTTAGCGAGTCAAATTTGGGTCTCCAAATGTCTCCGGTGTTGAGCCTCTCATCTTGCTTCTCTCCCTTAAGAAGTCCAACTCTCCCTCACCCATCAGTGATCAGTCCCCAATATTTCTTCAGCTAATGTTTGTCATCTTACCCATTTCCCGAGTTCTATGCTGGGTTTTTGTCTGGTTGGACTTTGCATGGGTGTAGAGCATGACATCACCATTGATGTCTGTTCAAATGTGCAAATTCCCAGAACTATAGAAAAATGCTTCCTGTGGTCATCCACCATCATGGCACTTATAATCTTTCCACCCATTCTTCAAAATTGTCCATGAAACTTTGGTGGCAGATGATTAATATAGGAGTTTTACCCAGAGGCACACACTCTTATTTTCTACATTTTGTTCAGCTGTGATTTTCTATATAAATTGCTCTGTGATACAGGGGGAGTTTTGCTGATAAGAGTTGAGAGAAGTTTGGGTATTCACTCTAATCCCTGTTCCACTATGTTCTGTGTAGGGGTTTCATTGTGCATATGTGTTTTAGGGTTGGAAATCTCACAGACATTTGTTCTCTCTGTTGGACAAGTTGTGGAAATCTGTAATACTCCCCACATGCTGTAAAAAGAAGATTCTTTGATGAGTGGTGATATGCATATTGCTCTGTATATATAAAGCTATATATTTAGCATAAGTAAAATTTTATGTGTGCCTAGGGATGGGAAATACATAGGATTCTTTTATTTTTAGGATCAGTGACCAAATCCAGCCACGTGCATTTAGCAATGGTTACAGTACCCAACATTGGTTCCCTCTAATTAACCAGGCTTTAAACCCAAGAAGAGAGCTGTTGATCACCAGTAAATAAAAGTATTACTACTGTACTACTAGAGATAATATCCTTTGACAGTCATTGCTGTGACTATTAGGATTTAAAGCTGAGGTTGTGGCATTGATTTTCTATTTAACATCTTGGATTGTATCCTCTAGGACTATGAGAGCTAGTCTTTAGGAAGGAGTCTTTCAGGTAAATGCCAGCTCCATTCCTCCTAATATTGTGTCTAAACTGGGTCAGCACTATTATCTCAGCTTCACGTTTTGGGAGGAGATCAAGGGCTGTGCAAGTAGCATCTGTTATTTTGAGTTTCTTGTACTACCCTAACCAACAACTTGAAGACAAGTTTCTGATGGATGCCACTAAGTTTCTGGTTATATAGCATTGAGCTATATACATGCACTCATGTACAAATATGTCTGTTTCTCAGTAGGTTTTTGAAATAATACATTTCTCTCATCTTATTAAGACAAACTAAACATTTTTGTCTCTCCTCTCTCCCTACTTAAAGGTCCTGCCTTCTTCCTTAAAATATACCCTTTTTCCCCATTTCCACTTGATACTACCCTATCTCCTCTTGTGCCTTCTCTCTTGAGCTCCTTCTCTTTGCCCCATTGTTCCTTGTATAGCATTACCTCCTCCCTTTCTACTTAAATATCCTGTTTTCCCCTTTGTAAACCCTGTCTCCTAAAATCAACATATCATTAGCAGCTTCTTCTCCTTTACCCCCTTTCCTTAATCTAGATCCTGGTATTAATCAGGGTTTATACTAAGATATGAGGATTTGGAGTTAAAACCCATAAATGAGTGAGAACATATCAATTGTTTTCCAAGTCTGTATGGTTTTGCTTAGCATCACAGTTTCTAGTTTCATCTACTTACCTGAGAATTTCATTATTTCTCTTTTCTTTAACACGAAGTAGATCTTTATAGATTTTATGTATCATATTTTCAATATCCATTCATAAGCTGAGGGATATTATAGGATGTTTCCATTTCTTATGTAAAAATAAACATTTAAAGTAAAAATATTACATTATCACACTTGTTTATTTATTTAAGTTTACATAATAAATGCAATTTTCATGAAAATGACCTTTCTATTTCAGAGGTTTTCAAATATTATATGTGTTGCATTAAATGTATTTTTTTTACCAATATGGTTTGAGTTAGACTATTTCTAATTCTTTTAAATTTATCTAGTTTTAGCTTTTCTTGGCTAAAATGTCCTATTTGGGGATTGACAGAGTATATTTCCTTAATTAGATTATTCAAGAGGATAGAAACAGAAAATCTCTCAATTTCCTTCTATGAAGTGAACATCACATACCAAAACTAGGAAAAGATACAACCCCAAAAGAAAACTATAGACCCATTTCATTAATGAATATAGATGCAAAAATTCTCAACAAAGTACCTGCAAGTTGCATACAGGCACATATCAAAAAGATCATCCATCATGACCAAGCTGGATTCATACCAGAGATGCAAGGATGTTTCAACATAGGTAAATCAATAAACGTCATAAAGCACATAAACCTACTGAAAGACCAAAAACACACAGTCATCTCAATCAATGCAGAAAAAGCCTTCTACAATATTTAGCATGTCTTCAGTTTTAAAGTCCTAATGGGAACTGGACTAAAGGGAACATTGTTCAGTATAATTAAAGCCATATACTACAAAGCACAGCTAGCATTATCCTAAATGGGGAAAACAAGAAGCATTCCCCTTAAACACATGAACCCAGCCATGCTGTCCCCTATCACTCTCCTTTTCAATATAATGCTTGAAATGCTTGCAAGAGCAACAAGAAAAGAAAGGGAAATTAGAGGAGTACTAATTGGAAAAGAGGAAGTCATACTATCTCTTTTTGCAAATGACATGATAGTTTACAGGGACGCCAAAAACTCCACCAGAGAACACCTAGAAACCATCACCAATTTCAGTAAATTCTCAGGATACAAAATTTACTTAGAAAATTTGGTAGCCTTTCTTTATCCCAATAACAAGCAATTGGACAAGGAATACAAGAAGACTTCCCCAATCACAAAAGCCTCCAAAAATAAATTATCTAGGAACAAACATGAACAAACACACTAAAAACCTCTACAAAGAAAATTTTAAATCCCTCAAGAAGGAGATTGGGGAAGATACTAGAAGATGGGAGAACCTTCCATACTCATGGATTAGAAGTAATATACAGATTCAATGCTAAAGTTCATATGGAGAAGCAAAGACCCCAGATAGTCAAAACAATCCTGAGTAAAAACAGCAATACAGGGGGGATCGCCATACCAGACTTCAGACTATATTACAAAGCTATAGTCATAAAAACAGTCTGGTATTGCCACAAAAACAGACCACTAGATCAATGGAACAAAACTGATGATCCAAACCTGAGCACATCCAATTTCAGCAACCTCATACTCCACAAAGTGTCCAAGATGATTCAATGGAGGAAAGATAGCATCCTCAGCAAATGGTGTTGGTGTGATTGGATCACCACTTGTAGAAGAATAAAACTAAACCCCTATCTCTCACCATGTACAAAAATCAACTCCATATGAACTTGTGAAACCTGAAAGCCAAGTCTTATTTGTTTTCTTTTCTTTTTAAAGCAGCCTCATAGTTGAATTAAATAATCAAATTTGTTAGTTAGTAAAGCAACATTTTATGTTAGGCTTCTGTGTCAGTTTCTCAAACAGATTATATAACCTAAGGCTTATTTTTATAAATTATGAACTTTAAGTCCTCAAATGAATATCAGCTATCGAGCTAGAATAAATTATAATATTCAGAAAAGTACAAAACAGTAAGAATCAGATTTTATTTGCTTCGTTTATATAAATTAAATATTTATATCATCATTTCATTTAAAAATATTTTTCTTTCTGTTGTGCTAGGTATGGATCTTGAATTCAATATGCTGGACAAAAATTATACATTGAGCAATATTACTAGATTCTAAATTTTAAAAGATAATTCTGTAAAATTTCCAAAGAAAAGACCATATCAGAAGAATACTTTTTCTTTGAACTGTCTGGAGTTTTTCCTGTGCCTTCACCTCTATATTTCATACACCTACAAGACTAAATTTTGTATCCCACCCCTGTTGTTAATGCAGCCACCTGCTTCTAAGCAAACAGGCACTCATACACCAACACCTGTTACCCACTCTGCTTTGCTCACTCCTCCCATCTTCTCCTCTTACATTGTCTCCTGGCTCCTTTATTAACTGCCAATCAACTTCTTGAAATGCTGTTACCTGATCTTACCTAGGCTGTCATTCATTCTGCTTTTAGAACTAAGGTTGAGGCCATGTTTTCCAAGACAATTAAAAGTGTCCTTAAAGTAGTCCATAACATAAGGAATATTTATTTGTCACAGCATTAATTCTAGTTAAGAAAACCATCTGCTTGTTTTCCATCCCCTAAGATTATAAATGCATTATCTTATAAGATAGTTATGTCTTATATATTTTCCATCATATATTTCTCAAAATTAAATTTTATTTTTAAGAATTCTTAACCAAATCATTACGGAAGGATATTCTTAGATAAGTAGTTCCTATAATGGAATTAAGTTTATGTTATCCTTTAGCTTATTTGCTTAAATGTATCTCTTTATTTCAAATCCTACAAAACTTCCGTTAACATTTCAAGAATTATACATACTGCATAGTTTTTTTTTCTAGTTCAGAAATGCTATTAATTATTTTCTGAAAGCAGCACTGAATAATCAATCCCCTATGTCTTGCAATGATACACTGGCATTATGATCAAACATTTATTCACTATATATCTATATTTCATTAAGTATTCAATACTTATAGGTACAAATCTTGACATTTATCTGTTTTCTGGGTTCATATCATGTAGTAAACACGGGTCTTAGGATAAAAGTAAAAGATAATATGTACTAATCTGTGAAAATTGTCTCCTCTATATGACTGATAATATCATGACAATATTTTGCAGGCAGAAAACCAATGTAACAATTGTGTCTGCAGTACAAAATAAAAGAAGTATTTCCTGGACAAAACTCAGAATGAACAAAATCTATAACACTTTCCGCACAGTGATTCACAATAATATGATGTTTCAGAAAACTTTCCAGTATGGAATATTCTATCGAGTATATAA
This sequence comes from Rhizomys pruinosus, assembly GCA_009823505.1. Classification (NCBI taxonomy): domain Eukaryota; kingdom Metazoa; phylum Chordata; class Mammalia; order Rodentia; family Spalacidae; genus Rhizomys; species Rhizomys pruinosus. The sequence goes on along the minus strand of VZQC01006228.1, from coordinate 1,039,220 downwards.
ATGAAAATGATTCCTTATGTGGACTACCAGAACCAAAACCTGTAATCATAAAAAGATTTCTGCATGCCAGCAACAGTGAATTAGACAGATGGAGACGCTTTTCTCTGTTATTTCAATCATTCATCAGAGTATGTCCTTGTAACTCACTCAGAAACTTGTGAAATCATTAAATTTTTCACCTTTTTGAATGAATATCTATATATGGTGGTTCACACATTAAGTAAGAGGCTGATGACAAAACAAAGATGATGCATTCATACATTTCATAAATCAAATGATGTACCAATCTTATCTGCATTCATTGCATTATTACACTATACTTCTTATAAATTACCCCAAATGCAGCTCCTTTATGTTTTCAACAATAACAAGGTCTAATCACTTTCATGGGCTCATGCTTGTGTGATTTAAAATTAGCAGTTTTAATTGCTTCCTTAGCCATGCATTTAACATATACATAAAGCATATAAGGGCTGAAAAGATGTGTCAGCAGTTTCCAGCCATTGCTACTATTGAAGAGGATTTGGGTTCAGATCCCAGCAGGCACAGTAGTCTGTAACTCAAGCTCCAGGTGACCAGATACCCTCTTGTAGCCTCTTGGGACAATGGCTGCAAGGGGTGTGAATAATGCAAGCTAAATACTCATAAACATAGAAATAAAAATAAAGGGGCTGGAGAGATGGCTCAGCAGTTAAGACCACTGGCTGCTCTTGCAGATCACCAGTAATCAAATCTCAGTACCCATATGGCATGAACGATCATCCATAACTCCAGCTTCAGGGGTTCCCATGCCCTCTTCTGTCCTCCATGGGCCTTTTTGTAACATGACATAGGTGCACATGACCACAAATGAAACCCTTATTCACATAAAAAATTAAAATAATATTTAAAAATCATAAATAAATAAATATATCAAAACACTTTTGAATAAAAATATAAAACAATGCAAATTGTTATGTATTTAGAAATGTCAACTGTAGTACATCGTTTTGAAAATATCATCTAACTAGATTTTTATAATTCATAGGATGTGGTCAAAGATAATAAACCAAACAGAATCACCCAAATCCATGCAAGAATATCAAGTCCTATCAATGTCCACTGCCATCAAATAATGAATTTAAGTCTTTATAGTATACTTGGTTGCTTTTTGAACAATTTACCCTTCACATCTTAAGAAAACATGTCATGTTGTTAAATTTTTCACTGCTTCTTATAATAAAGATGAAAAATGTGATTCAATCTGAATGAGTTTCTATGGATCTTGATAATTGAGTATTTACATATCCAGAAGCGTTTCCGCTATGCATTTGTCTGATATACATAAACCAAATAAAGTACTTACCTAAATCTTTCTGCCAGGGCATAATTTGAAGTAATTTATATTAAAGAATAATATTCATGCTTGACATGACGTTGTACACCTTTTAATTCCAACACTCAGGGCAGAGGTAGGCTAATATTTGTGACATCCAGGCCAGTTACTCTATAACTAGCTACAGGCTAGCTGAGGTTATAAGGAGACCCAATCAGAAAGATACCATTAATTAAATGGTTATTTAGGTAATATGTATTAAGAGTACAATGCAGTGTTATATATTGGGGTGAGTGTAGATGACCTTGTATCTAAAGTTTCCCTCATACAGCTTGAAGGTGGCATTCAGAGATAATTGTTTGTTTGTTGAAAATAAATGACAATGTTACTTGCATCCAGTACCATGATATGCACTGATAAAAACACGTATTTTTCTAAAAAAAATTCTGACTTCATTTTATAATAATTATGTAATTTCAGTCAGAAAATAAAATGTGATTTCAAACCACTGAGGAAGGTGAATATGCCTTATAACATAAATCCACCCCAAAGAACATAAATCCCCAAATGATTGAATTCATGTAGATCTTTCTTTCCTGAATATGAATACAGTTGATTGATTATTCCATATAGAAATTTTAAGTCTTAGGCCAGGCGTGGTGGCACAAGCCTTTAATCCTAGCACTTGGGAGGCAGAGGCAGGCAGATCTTTGTGAGTTCAAGGCCAGCCTGGTCTACACAGTGAGTTTCAGGACAGCTGGGGCTACAGGGAGACCCTGTCTCAAAAAGACAAAAAAAAAAGAAATTTTAAGCCTAACACATGATTTATTTAACAATTTTCCAAACTAAATTAAGTAACTACATCTTTATAAAACATAAAAGTAAAAGCTGACTACTTACTTTGTGTCTGTTACTGTATTAATGTTGAAAATAAATGCACACGAGTAGTGATTTTACCACAAACCTTGTTTGGACAGAATTTTAGTGTTTAATTTTCAGTTAAGTGGAACTATGCTCTGGTGTAGCTCATTCTCAAATATTTGTCGTATGAAATGACATATGTTTTGTCTGTATAGTTAACATGAATCAGTCCTCATTACAAATTAAAACAAAATCCCGAGGTAGGCATATTGATAAATTCTTGCAATCGAGATACTTGGGATGTGCATTTAGAAGGACCTGGAGTTCAAAACCTGATTAGCTCCATGGTCAGGTCAAGATTGGCTAAATGAATCCCTATTGAAAATAATAGTATAAAAGATGAAGAATGAAAATCTGGGCCTCAGCACCAGACCTATAATGTCAGTTGCATGGAGGTTGACTGTGAAAATGTAGTTTCATTACCTGCAATACTGACCCTACCCTAGAAATAGCTCTATCCCTGTCTTCAGCCACTCACACTCAGCATAGGGTGGGATATACCCTGCCCCAGTCAGGCTGAGCTTCTTTGGTCATTCGCCTTCTTAGGGAAGTGCCTCCATGTAGACCCCTCTTCAGGAATGAGCCGTTAGAACCCCCCCAAAAAAATACCACCATTATGTCCCCTAAAGTCTGTATCCCCCCCCCCTTGGGAAATGTGTGGGTGTGTGTGTGTGTGGTGTTGTGTTGTGTGTGTTTTTCTTGGGTCTTGTTTTTTTTTTTTTTTGAGACAGTGTCTCCCTGTAGCTCCAGCTGTCCTGGAACTCGCTCTGTAGACCAGGATGACCATGAAGTCACAGAGATCCGCCTGTCTCTGCCTCCGAGTGCTGGGATTAAAGGCATGTACCACCATGCCCAGCTATATTCTGTTTTCAACCAGTGGTTTGTATGATTGTGAAACTCGGAATTCCCCTTTCTCTGAGGAACCCGAGACTCTTATCAGCCTTTTGGAAACCATTTTCTTACTCACCAGCCCACTTGGACTGACTGTAGGCAGCTCCTAGGTACTCTTTACAGATGAAGAAAAGGATCAAACCATGACTGAAGCCAGAAAAGCTATAGTGGCCCTGGAGCAACCTGGGAGTATGCAGAGAGGATTCAGGTGATGGGATCCAGCAAATCAGGCCTTTGACCCTATCAAATTAGGATCCCAGCATTAACCAAGAAAAGGGAGCACTAGATGCCCTTACATAGACCTTAGTGTCCAGACCAAGAGCATCAGCCAGAAACCATTTAATCTCTCTAATGTATGCAAGGTTATTCAAGAAAATCAGGAGTCCCGTGCTGGGTTTCTGGGGAGGTTCAGGAGTGCTTACCAGGAATTCTCCTCAGTTGATCCAGATGCCCCAGAGGGCTTATTAATACTGACCTTGTGACCCAGTCACCCCCAGATATTTGTAGAAAGTCACAGGAACTGGAGGGATTGGAAGGGTTGAAAAGGTCAAAGCTATTAAATTGGCTTAGAAAACCTTCATCAATAGACACTGATGAAAACAGAGACAAAAGACTACCTAGAATGATGGTGGCTGCCTTCAGGAAATGGGAAGATAGAAGCTGAAAGTACCACAGAGAAATGAATCAGCCTTGACCCAGGCTAGAAAAGGACCAGGGAGCCTATTACAAAGAGGAGTGACACTAGAAGAAAGAGGGCCCACAGCATAGGCAGGAACAAGAGGGGCAAGGTTTCCTCCTGACAGGCATGGACTGATGGGGACAGGGTCCCATACCAGTCAGTCACAGGAGCCAATGGTCAAAGGAAAAGTAGGGGTCAAACTCTCTGATTCCTTCTGGATACTGGTACAACCCATTGAGTACTGAACCAACTTCTGCACCCACTTACAAAGAAAAGAACCACCATTCAAGGGACTATGGGGAATGGGACAGACACCTGGACCACCAAATGAGAAAGCATATCTTGGACAAGGTACTGCAACTGGAAAAGATTTGTTAAGAAACTTGACACTGTCATCATATTCAGTGATGACATTCTTCATCTGAAATATCCACATCCAGCTAACTCGGTATTGTGCCCCTTATCATATGCATATAAAATAATGGAAAATAATCCTGAAGAACTTAGAACAGACAACTCCCTCTCCACCGAATGAATGCAAAATTTCCCTGGAGTATGGGCAGAGACCAATTCCAATGGACTAGCATCTCATCAGCTACCAGTAATTGTTCAACTTCTGATTTCCACCATGCCGGTGAGAGTAAAATAATTCCCAATCTCTAGGAATACAAAAACACCAGGAAGCACATCTGCCACCTTGGAGATGGAGGAATTGTGGTTTCTGGTCACTCCTCATAGAATATTCCTCTGCCTCCCCATTGTTAAATCAGACACCCTGTTCAAGTCTTAAGGGAAGTTAAGAAGATTGTAGAAGCCATTCAAAAAACCATGCCAAAATCTTATACCCTGCTCAGCTTATTGGACCCTGGTAAAACTGTGTACAATTGCATAGATTTTTTTTTAATTTTTTAAAAAAATTATTTATTTTTTTATGTGTATGAGTGTACTGTCTGTATATAGGTTGGTGCACCCATGTCGTGTAATACTGCAGACGTCAGAAGAGGGCGTCAGATTCCCTGGAATCCGCAATTAAAGATAGTGCTTAGCCATCATGTGGGTGCTGGGAATTGAACCTGGTCCTCTGCAAGAGCAGTCGTTTTTCTTACTGCTGAGCCATCTCTCCAGCCCCTAATTGCATAGATTTTAAAGATGCATGTTTATCCTTACCTCTGGACCAAAATTGTATGATTTTTGAGTGGCAGAGTGGACCAAGAGTCCAATGGATTCTTTGGTAGAGATGGTGTTACAATGCTGCTGATGAATGAATTTATTATTACTAAAAGAGGGAAACCTTGCCCAACCTGACATGAAGATTGCTGTTTTATGCCCAAAACTGAGGAGTCAAACAGGAAACATTAGATCTAGTTTAACAAATCCTAGCTAAATTGAAAAAAAGGAGAGAGCTGAGGCCTGAAACTGGTAACAGTCCTTTATCTCTTGGTGTCCATGCCATTCTACCCTTTGTCATAGGTGGCCCCTTCTTCTTACTACTCCTTGGTATTTTAGTGGGCCCTTGAATCTTAAATTGGTTTTTAACACACATGAAAGAAACAATCAACAATATTAACATATTAGCCTTGCAGGCTTAGTATTAACCCCAGATTAATGTGAATCAATGATTTGATTCATATGACCTAGAGCCAGTGGATAATGTCATGATGGAAGTGACTACATTTTTATATAGTAGACAACTTAGAACCTCAGCAGAAACTTGATCTTAGTTCTAGGCTGAAAAACAATATTCAGGTAAGCCTGAACCCTTCCCTTTTCCAAAGAAATACCTGTCTGCTGACCATCTGCTTGCTCAAACCTTATCATCACAGTTAAAAGATAGGCTGTTGTGACATGATTTACTGCTGGTCTGGGCTTGTGTAACCTACCAATCCTGCTTGCACAAGGACACCTTGGCATTATTCCATCTAGATAAAATACCACAGAAGTAAGGCAGTTGCAGTATTTGGCTTAAAACGGTCACGTGCTGCTTCAATTTCTGCTGTCATTCTCAAACTAATGAGAGACTGTAGCCAGCTACATCTTCAATAAATTTGGGTGATTAAAATCTGAATTGAGTCTGATGGTCTTTCTCTGTGGTCTCAAACTTTGTAACACCCGTAACACGCTTTCATAGTCAGGAGGTATGAGATTAGTGTAAATGGATGGAAGTGGGAAGACACACCTGTGTAGTTCATATCAGTAACAAAATGGCCAGCTTCATCATTAGAAGAATGATATGCCATAGCATTAAGTAGTGGTTATAAATTCCAAGTAAGGCTAACATGAATCAGAAATAAGATTTCCCCCTGAAATTGTCAAGATGTTTAAACAAAACCTATAGTTTGTCCAAAATTCATATGCTAAACATTATTAAAACTTAAAATACAATTATATGTTGGAATATTAATTATCATAAAAGAAAATATACAGTAAAATGTACACATCTTTCTAATAAAATAAAATATACATAAGATAGAAATAATTAATAGCTGGTGATGTTTTTCTTCTATTGTGCAAGCTGCTTCTTAATTTCTTCCTTTGTTCTGAATAAGTTTCTAACTTTATTCAATTACACTTATAAATTCTTGATTTTATTTACTGAACTATTCAAGTTCTTTTCAAAAAGTTCTTGCCTAGGAAGATATGTTGATATATTTTATCTATGGCTACCTGTATATTTACAGTTTCATGTATTACATTCAAGGAATTTGGTAGAAGGAGAATTATAGATCCAGCTTTATTTTTCTGTAAATGGATATATGACCTTACCAGAACCACTTGTTGAAGATGTCATTTCTTCAAAATCTTTTTTCAATATTATGTGGCTATAGTTGCATCAGTTAATTTTTTAATCCTTGTTCTGTGCTATTCATCCACAAGTGTGCATGTGTTAGTATTCTATTACTTTTTTTGTTTCTATAACAAAATACCATATCAAAAAAACAAATTAAGGCAGAAAGAATCTTCTTTGGCTTATGATTATATAGGTGAAAAGTCCATCCCGGCAGAATTGGTGTTGTATGTCGCACGTTGGAAGGAAAGTGTCTGATCTCGTTTAATCTTCACATAAGGAGGATTACCCCCGGTGAGGCTGGCATCATGGTGCAAGCCTTTAATCCTAGCACTCAGGAGACAAAGGCAGGCAGTTCTCTGTGAGTTCAAGGCCAGTCTGGTCTACAGAGTGAGTTCCAGGCCAGCTGGGGCTATAGGGAGAACTTGTCTCAAAAAGAAAAGAAAAAAAAAAAAAAAAGTAATGTGGGGCTGGAGAGATGGCCTGGTAGTTAAGAGCACCAACTTCTCTTACAGAGGAGCCAGATTCGATCCCCAGCACCCACATGGCAGCTGAAAACCGTCTTTAACTCCAGTTAAGGAGGGCCCCAACACCCTCTTCTGACCTCCGTGGCAGTGCATGAAAACACATGCAGACAGTACATTCAAACACATATGAGAATAAATAAATAAATAAATAAATAAATAAATAAATAAATAAATATGATTACCACTGGTGATTTATGTCCTACAGCAAGTCTCAATTCCTAAAATTGAGGATCATGTATTCAAATACATGAGCTTATGGGAAATACATCTCATTAAAACTCCCACAAGTGTCATACTACTTTAGTCACTATGGCTCTGAACTATAAATTAAAATAAGGTAAGGTGATCCCTTTAATATATTCCCTTTTATAAATGTTAGTTACATCTATTCATAAAATTTTGCTTCCAAATGTAATTAAGGACTTTTTTTCTAGTCCTGCAAATAAACTCATTGCAATGACAATAATTTTGACATAGAACATAAAACTAGGTTTTAGTCTGACTGGGGTAATTAATGATAATAATGAGGAAGATCGTAGATAGTCAGAAGGTGAATATCGCCAAAGTACATTATATAGTTACGAGAAAACAATCTTTACACAATTCATATCTAAGTACAATGTATATACACCCATAAAAGAAAGGAGTGGCAAACCAGCTTAAGTTATAAAGAAAAAGCATCTAATGCAGAAAAGCATATGTTTTTAATCAGGACTCATATTACTAGGGGATGCTTTTCAGTTGAAGCATTAAATTAAAGTTCCATCTGCCTGAACTTAGAATCCACTAACAATGTTAAATTTCTTATTATTTTGGTTCAGAAATAAGAAGATTTAATAACAGTACTGGCAGGCATTTCTTCTTTTCTGAAATAAAATTATGGGTGAATTGTCACTAATAGAAATGTTCACTGTAGGAAACAGAATGTTGCTGACTTCACAGAGCTATTTACAGCTGCCTATCAGGAGCATAAAATATCACTCTAGAAAATGTCATTTTAATGTAGCATAAAATAATACAATTTAATCGCTAAGCAGGTGTGACACAGATGGGAAGGACACAGAGTAACTCTTCTCTCTCATTCAGTTAATATTTTCATAACATTTACTTTATGGTGAATTGTTATTTCATTAGAGTAACTGACCCAAAAGGCTTGCATTTTTTATTTACCAAAAAAACTGGACAGCATTATCTGAAATTATAGAAAAACCAAGACTGATGGACTAGCCTTTTTTACACATTAAAATGTTAAAAGGATAAATAAGATTATCTTATACCATTTGAAAATACTGGCCATGAGAGGAGGGCCATTCTCTGAGAGAGATTAAAGAGTCAAGTGATTAAAGGAATGTTTAGTTATCCCCTAGTACAAAGAACATTTCAATACTTAAACCTTTAAGAATAAATTAGATTTTATATTGTTTTTATGTGATTCAGTGAATTGTTAAGAAACCAAGTATCTAAAATGAAATTTAAAACTTTTTTTGTCATATATGTAGAATAAAACTTTAGATATAAAGTTGGTTCAATTAAATTTCTTAATATTTGATTCATAAACAAATCATCTTTCCAAAATATGTTTTCAAAATGTTTATCTATTTGTCTCTCTATATATGTATATTTTAATAGGAAAATATTAAAATTATACATATATATGAAAATATTTCATTTTTTAAATTATATATGAAATTCTTTCTTCCTTTTTGCCTTTTTGAGACAAGATTTCCCTGTAACTCCAGCTGGTCTGCAACTTGCTTTGTAGACCAGGCACTTTGAACTCATAGAAATCGATCTACTTTGCTCTGCCTCCCAAGTGCTGTCATTAAAGTTGTGTGCCAATATACCTGTCTTAGAATTAGTTACTTTGGGTCTTGAGAGATGGCCTAGCGGTTAAGAGCACCAACGGCTCTTGTAGAGGACCTGGGTTCCATCACCAGCACCCACATGGACTTTGATAGCTGTCTTTAACCAGTTCTAGGGGAATCCGACGCCCTCTTCTGACCTCAGCAGCATTGCACGAAACAGGTGCACAGACCTGCATGCACACAGTACATTCATACACATAAAGAATAAATAAAATAAAAAAGAATTAGTTACTTTTAAAACTGATCAAATTACCTCTTAAAATCAATATATCAATAAGGGAAATTTAAAAACAAATGACAGAACATTGACATTGCAAGATTTGAAGTATTTCTCTTTACTGTGATATCTAATATCATAAGAGGCACTATTTTGAATAAATAAATTGTCATTCTCTCATTTATTGTGTAGCTACATATATTTAATTCTGATAAAACACTGAATAACTAACTAAGAGTGATGCTGATGATCTTTGCAAGGGCATTTATAAAACAGTGAGTTTAGACAAAGCTAGTTCCTCTCATTGAATTTTAAGGCTGTTGTGCTTCTTGGCATAGTAAAGCTCATGTCATTCCTGAGAGTAAAGAGCAGTCCAGCTTACCATCCATTACAAAGGGCTCAAAATGTTTAAACTGTTGTCTTCTCCCTTTAATGAAAGCCAGTAAGCATACATTTGGCATTTATAGGACCTACACCCAACTCCTTTTTTTCACTGGGGAAGAATATGATAGAAATAAGTGAAATCCAATCAGTGTTCTTGCCTGGTGTAATGAATACTTTGTCTCTGACCTTGATTTTTTGTATGTCATGTCAATATCAATGAAACTTCACCAAACTCAGATATTTCTCTGAACTTCTGTCCAAATTTCAGTTATATCAGAAGTCTCTCTAATTAACAAGGAAGGGATTTGGACATTGGCATGACTTTCAAGAAGACAAAGAGAGTCTCCTGTACAGAGATGATAGATTTTCAGGCCTCATCTTTAACTGTGATCTTTTGGGATCTGCTAGTGAAACTTATCATACAAATAGTAGATGTTTAGGGGCTGGAGAGATGGCCTAGCGGTTAAGAGCACTGACTGCTCTTACAGAGGACCCGGGTTTGATCCCCAGCACCCACATGGCGGCCGAGAACCGTCTGAAACTCCACTTCCAGGAGAACTCCAGTTCCAGGGGCATCCGACACCCTCTTCTGACCTCCACAGCATTGCACAACACGGGTGCACAAACTAGCATGGCAATACATTGATACACATACAGAAATAAATAAGTGCCAGGTGTGGTGGTGCACGCCTTTAATCCTAGCACTTGGGAGGCAGAGGCACGTGGTTCTCTGTGAGTTCGAGGCCAGCCTGGTCTACAGAGTGAGTTCCAGGACAGCCAGAGCTACAGAGAGACCCTGTCTCAAAAAGACCAAAAAAAAAAAAAAACCAAAACACACACAAAAAAAATAGTAGATGTTTATAGAACCCTCTACTCCTGTGGCTGAAACTTAAAGACCTAAACATTGAAAAGAAGGACTGAGACCTTAATGTCATTATTTTTGCCCCTATTCCCTAAGAAAACAAAGCAAAAATCACTTTATCCTGTCATTGGAATAGTAAGGACAACCAAAACAATGTGACTGCAGTTTCTTAAAAATAAATAAATAAAAAAAAAAAACAACAAACAAACAAAAAAAAATAGATGTGACTTAAGTATGCAGAGCTAATTCATTCAATGTATTTATATCAGATTATAAGATTATGTGTGGTCAAAACCATCCCAAGAATTTAGTTATGATCAATTACAGTAGAATTTATACTGTATGGAAATCTGTTCTGCTCTCGGTCATGAAGCTTCTCTTTGGCTTTGCATCTCCTGGTCTTTCATTCTGTACTACAACCTAGATTACTTGAAGGATTAAATATATTTCTAATGTAGATGGACTCTCCTTATTGACAAATTCAAAGAAAGCCTCATAAACAGATCTAAATATGCTGCCAAATTTAGAGGATGGACACATATTATACCAGATTTACCAAATATAGGTACCAGAGTTATTATCCAAACAGTTTTCTCAAGTTTATGTATATACCATGCAAATATGATGTTACATATCATATGTATATGGGTTAAGTCTAAGTTTACATTTATTAACTTCCAGTTTTAGAAATATAGAATAGCTCTCACATTCTCTCTTTACAAATCAATATTTCTACTGAATAGTTAAGAAACTATTATCCAAATACCAGAAACATAAGGTACAGATTTATTTGAATTTCTTTTTAATTTTTTAATTTATTATTTTTATTTTGTGCATATTAGTATACTATGTGCATGTATGTAAGTGTGTCTATGTCATATAATGCCGTGCAGCTCAATAAAGGGTATCAGATGCCCTGCAGCTGGAGTTACAGACAGTTTTTGGCCACCACATGGGTGCTAGGACCTAAACACAGTTTCTCAGCAAGAGCTCTCAGTACTCTTAACTGGTCGTCCATCTCTTGAACCCCAGCTGTATTTCAGTTTCTTGTGACAGCTGGAGTATTGAGAATTAATGTCCAGTGCAAAAAAGAATTGCCAACTATGGTAACACTCCACAAAGACCTGTAGTCCAAGGAAAAGAAGAAAAAATAGAAGTAGAAAGTAGCTACTTTAGACCTATCCTCATAGATTATTTGTAAAATATTATGTTTTTAAGGAAATTTTAGACTTTTACTAAATTACTGGAATGCAATATTTTAGGTCAGTAGATTCCATTCACAAAATTTTCCTAAATCTTAGATGGAGTCCCTAGGGTTTAGGCTTTGCTGAGAAATAAGGCAGTCTATTTTCCATAGACATTAATAAAAATTTAACACTAATGCCAGCTGTGCAAAAGCACATGGTGACTTAGTTTGACTTCTAAAATAAAAGAAGCTGTGTCCATTTTTCCTATCGCTGGTTTAGAACCCACTTTGCACACTCATTTGTAATGACTGCTATGATCCTTTCTACCTATTATTTGGTAATTTGCAAAAGTAACAAGCATGTCTTAGGAACTCAACATGAGAAAAGCTATCATTGTTTCTGAAGGAACTGATGCTGTCATTCACGTGTAAGCCTATAGATGATTTTATGAGGAAATCAGAACCAAGTTTCTAAAAGAGCTCCAACTATAGCTATTAAACACAGATCTGTTATTTTATTAGACATGAGTACACAGACATCAGTCTAAATAATTTTAGGATCCTGATACAAATATAACTTCCCAATGCCAGACTTTCTTCCTCTGAACATTGGTCAAAAGTTTTTGCAATAACGGAAGACAGAGTCATTATGTTCACCAGTTTGACTACAAAAGTCCTTTCCTTCTTTTCAGGAATATCTGTGTTTTTTTTTTCCATTATAAATACATTTCTAGTTTGTTTTCCTTCTTTCCCAGCCATAATCTCCTAACCTTTGAAATTTCTATACCTATGACATTCAACAGAATATACTTGCCATACAATGTAAAGGGAGTATTAGAATAAAATTGAGTTCCTAAAGAAAAAAATAGTAAAAATAAAACAGAATAGATGGCATCAGATGATCCTGAAAATAAATTTAGCCATGTGCCTGTGGTTCTAAATGAACCTTAACTGGGATATACACAGATATCTTTGTTTACATATAATACACACCCACTCTCCTGCCCAAGAAAAATAGACAGTTGTGACAAAAATTAATCCTCACTCAAAGCCTGAAATATTTTCAGTCTGATTTTCAAAGGAAATTATTTCCAACCTCTGCTCCAAGGTATAGACACTGTTATTGCAGGGCTACTCAGTAAATACTATAAACCACTCATATAGTGAATTTAAAAGAATGATCTTCTGACAATTTTATTATATTACAGATAAAACTACTATTGCACATGGATTTTAGACTTACATAATTTTAAACATATAAAAAGCATGTGCTAACTCTAGTACAACAACATTATAACAATGAAAAATGGCTAATTTTAGAACAAATGCAAAGAATATTATTCATAATTTAAAAAAAGATGAGGTTAGATTTTAGGGAAAGTTACTTATTTTATCACAAGGAAACATATACAATGCATAATATATACAATATAAACAAAAAGTTTATGATTAAATTATGAAAAGTACTCCAACAAATAGGTAAGAACCATGATAAATAATTGAATAAGCTGCAAATGTTTTCTACAAAGATCTCTCAAAATATGTTTCAATTACTAGTCATTAGCATATGGCAGAATATATGAAATTCTGTTGTCAAGCTTTGTGGGCTACATATACGACTAAGATGTATTTTATGAACTGAATAACAATTCAATAAAAATGTCTGGGCTGAAGTGATGGCTCATCAGTAAAGAACATTGATTCTTCTTGAAGAAAGTTTGGAGTCCCAGCACCCACATGGCAGCTTACCATCATCTGTGACACCAGTTCCAGGGCATTTGATACCCTATTATATCCTCTGAAGGCACTGCACAACAGTATTGTACTTACAGGCACACAGGCACAATATTTTTACATGTAAAATTTAAAAAAATCAAAACAAATTTTAAATGTGCAAATACATTCACTACTGAATAGTTCACGGCACTTTTAAAGTGAGTCTTTCCACAATCATTGAAAAACTGTACGTTTATCAACTTCGGGAAAACTTCTGGCCAAAATATATAAATGACCAAATTTTAGTCCAGTTTTAATTTGGCCATGCTTACAACCAACATTATAAATGACACCATAATGCAGTTATGCCTCAATAAAGAAAATAGGCTGAAATAATCAAACTGATTTTTTAATTTTTTTTTATGTGTATGAATGTACTGGCTGCATGTAGGTTGGTGGACCCATGTCGTGCAATGCTGTGGAGGTCAGGAAGAGTGTGTTAGATTACCCTGGAACTGGAGTTAAAGACAGTTCTTAGCTACGATGTGGGTGCTGGGAATCAAACCCAGGTCCTCTGCAAGAGCAGTCGGTGCTCTTAACCACTCAACTATCTCTCCAGCCCCTCAAACTGGTTTTTAAGATCAAGAGTGGATCACAAGAGCTGACAACCTGTTTCTTCAGAATTTTCTTGGACTATATACAATGAACCAACAGCAAACAAGTGGGATCTCATTAAACTATAATGCTTCTTCACTAGAAAGATACAACCAAGAAAAATAAGATGAAACCCAAAGAATGGAAGAAAATCTTCCCCAGCTACACACTGTACATAGGATTAATATATAGACTATACAAAAATCCCCCGACAATCAAGGAAGGAAACAAATGAACCAGTGAAAATATGGGCTATGGACCTAAACAGAGTGTTCAAACAAAGAAGTAAAAATAGGTAAGAAACACCTTAAAAGTGTTCAGTATCCTAAGTAATTTTGTGAAAATACAAAGCAGGGGCTGGAGAGATGGCCTAGTGGTTAAGAGCGCCGACTGCTCTTACAGAGGACCCGGGTTCGATCCCCAGCACCCACATGGCGGCTGGAAACCGTCTGAAACTCCAAATCCAGGAGAACTCCAGTTCCAGGGGAATCCGACGCCTGCTTCTGACCTCTGCAGCATTGCGCGACACGGGTGCACAGACTTGCATGCAGACAGTACATTCATACACATACAGAAATAAATAAAAATTAATAGAAAAAGAAAATACAAAACAAACCACCTTAATAAGTCATCTTGCCCTAATCAGAAAGGCTAAGACCAAAAGAGTAAAGAACACTAATTACTTCCAAGGAGATGCAGAAAGGGAAACACTCATTCACTGTTGGTGGATTTAAAAATATGTGCAGCCAGGCGTGGTGGCGCACAACTTTAATCCTAGCATTTGGGAGGCAGAGGCAGGCAGATATTTGTGAGTTCAAGGCCAGCCTGGTCTACTGAGTGAGTTACAGGACAGCTGGGACTACAAGAAGACCCTGCCTCGAAAAGACAAAAATATTTAAAAATTAAAAAAAATATATATAAAAATGTATCCAAACATTATTCATGTAACCACCATTGAAAGCAGTGTTGAGAACTTTTAGAGGAAAAAATAAAATGAATTTAGCATGAGAGCCTATTATACTACTCTTTCACACATACCCAAAAGACTCTTCCACTGCAGAGATACTTGTACATCTATCTATCTTTGTGGCTGATTTTTTCACAATTGCTAAGAAATAGAAGCAACTTAATATTCCTCAATTTATGCAAGGATAATTGTCAATGTGTTACATTTCACACTGGTGTTTAGGGTTCACAGCTATGGTTTGGCCACTGATTACATTTCTCTCTTAGGAGGTTACATAGTATTACCTGATAGTAGGAGAGAGAGAGAGTATTCATGGAGGAAACTTCAGGTTCATTACCAGCTTCATTCTTTTCAATCCTGTGCGCAAAGTATGTCATGTCTTTATGTAACTGCAGGAACCCAGAAATGAAAGATAATACTTTTATGTTTGGTAGAAATCAAGGGCTGTGGTAATAATCGCCCATGTTACTTTGGGAGTCTGTTGGACGCTGCTGTCTGAAATACACAAAACATCAATAAATGCACGACAATAAATGAATACATAAATAAATAAACAAACAAATGGAAACAGGAACACTGAAAATAATTCTGGTTCACAGCCTTCACACATCATTATAAGGCATTTTCTTTTTGTTTTGGAGAAGATTGAGTTAATTGTCTTGTAAATATTTTAAAAAATGTAAATCTTTAAAATATTGTTCACATGTTATGTGCATAGTAAATATCACTAAATATTCAAAGAGGAGTGAAAAATCACAGGACACATGAATATATGGTACAGATTTTACATTCCTTACAATGTAAAGACTTTGTTGAAAAGTTCCTGATTACACACATTGAATTTGTCCATTAATAAACGATGTGATATTGCTGGCACATTGGAATGAAAATAGAGTAACAATAGAATCAAGAGACAGAGACGGTATTTTAAAAAGACTTTAATTCCAACTTATAAGTTACTGCTTAAGTAATTGTGATTAGTGTATTAGCATTCCACAGAATAAATCAATTCTTCTATCTTCTACAGTATACTCATTCAGTCATAGGGCTTATTATAATAATTCAATTCTTTCCCCAATAACTTTTGTATATTGTAAATGTTATCAAACAATGTTTATCATTTAGTGCTATGGGGTAGGCAGATTTTATTTGCTTCTAAAAGTTAGCATGCCTTTTTTATTATTTAGCTTTTTGTAGCATACAAAATAATATGGAAACAAAGTCTTTGTTCTTGTCTTTCTGTTTCTCCTCTGTGGGTGAAATGATTTTTTACTGGCATTCCTTTTTCCAGGTCATAATTCCTCAGACTTTGCCATTTTTTGTAGAATGAGTCATTGAAGAACTAAAGTATTCTAACTGTTCTGGACCTATTTTACCTGAAGACAAACACAATAGAATATAATCAATCCTTGGCCCCAGTTATCAACCAGAAGTTGAATGTTCAATGCCTTTGGAATAACTATTTGGGTGTTTAAAGACCACCAACCTGGATATACAACACAGGAAGAGTGAGCAAAAGGCTAATTGTAGACTTAAACCACATGTGGTAGCTAGTATTTCCTTAAAGGAGCATAGAGAGTTGCAGTTGGAAATTACTTCTGACATACAGAAAGGAAGAGAAAAATCTTGCCCAAGTTGCAAATATGCTTTACACTGAAAATGAGTTTGATAGAATTACAACTGAAAATGAAAACAGCTCTGTTGTTTTGTCCCTCAAGCACAAAAATGAAAATGAAAAAAAAATCAATTTTCTTTTATTCTTTTATTCTAAATGAGAAGAAACATCAACAATCAACAGTGGTCTTTTTATTGTGCATTTTAACTGCTAGAACAAATGAGAGATTCACCTTCAAATGTTCTTAACATTTTGCATATTTTTTTTCAGTGACTGATAAAACCAGATGTCTCCATGCTGTAACATAATCTAATTGTTCACATTATATAATCATACGTGTTATGTGCACTGGTGGAAGTTTGTCTGTGTAGCTTTTTATTGTAAATTATGAAAATAAAATAAGCATTAATACAAAATAGATATCTATGTGCCTTATATATAATGCCTTATATTGCATTGGATATATATATATATATATATATATATATATATATAATGAGTTAGCCTACTCATTCATTTTTCTACTATATTTAAAGTGCATATTGAGTTACTATGTTTATTATAATAATCTAGAGTGTATTTATAGTTTTAAATTAATGGTGATTTGTAATTCATAGTTTAAAGGAATAGTTTGATTACCATAGGCTTCCGAATCAATCTTTATATTTAACAGGGAGAATCAGGAGAATCAATCTTGGCTGGAGCTGATGAGCTAAGCTAGTGACAGTTCCATACCCCTGAAGTAACCTCTTTTCTGAGACAAAAGATGATACATTATAACTGGCAGTCACCTTGAACTGTGGCATTATGCATAAAAATCTAGGCTGACTTTAAATGAACAGTTGTGCTCTTATGTCACATGTAGTGAAATTTCAATGTTATTATTATTTTAATTTTGCTTCCAGATTATTCCCTTAGTCTGATTCTTTCTTAGTTTAAGTTTCTCAGTGTGAGCTAATTCTAACAGTTTCATAATAAACCATATTGAAAATGCATTGTCTTTTTAAATGTGTACATTGTTAAATTTCTTAAGTTATTACCTATTCCCTATTATTGACGATTATAGCCATGTTGTTTTCTCATTATGAAAGTTATTCCCTTGAATTCTGAGAATCTGAAAATGTAGAAATATTTTGCTATCATAACTATTTCTAATTTCACAAATTTTTAGCTTTGGTTAGTGACTGACATGTCCACCAAGCTTCAGTAGAATTTTTCTTTTCTAAGATGGCAATTAGAAGGATTTACATTCTCTTGTTACAAAAAAAGTTATATATATATATATATATAATAAAAAATAATAACAATAAAAAAGGATACCTTCAATTATGAAAATTAAAGACTGAAAATGTCTGATGAAGTGTATAACAAAACAATAATTCTGAGATATAATATAGTAAACTATAGAATCTTATATATATATGAAGCTTTTTTCAGTTAAATTCACTTTTATTTAATTTTAAACATATGTTATTATTTATTTATATTTATGTTTGAGGGTGTGTTGGTATACAACCACGAAGATGCCTAAGGAGGCCAGAAGCAGCAATCACTGATAACTCTCCTGGAACTGTAATGACAGGTGGATTGTGAGTCACCAAATGTTGTGCTGGGAACTAAACTCCAATCCTCTGAAAGAGCAGAAAGTGATTTTGACTGGTGAATCATCTTTCCAGTCTTTAAATAAAATACAGTATTATTTGGGCCAGGAGATATGGCTTTTAAAAGGATCCATGTTTGTAGGAAAACCCAGCTTGACTTGCAGACTAGCTGGCATGCCTCAGGGGGTTGCATGGCCAAGAGTCTGGCCCCAAGGAGGAAACAGGCAGTATGGCTTAACTACATGATGCTGGGTGGAGCAAGGTGTGCAACTGCACGGAATTGGGGAACTCATGGGAGGTGACGTCATTTATTTTAAAAAAGCAAGCTGTAACAAGGAATAAATTGGATTCCAAATTAACATCATTACGGAGTTCCCAGCTGAGATTTTTATTAATTATTGCACATGTACAGGATTTGGTAAGCCTGCATTTCGTTCAGGTGGCCAGTGTGGTTGGAAAGAGATTCCTTTGCTGATCACCAACCTGGATAGCTGGTGTTGTGAGTAAAATTCCTGTCCCGGATTTGGGCAGTTGGGAAGTCATGGCCAAGAGTGGAACATGTGTGTCATAGGTCCAGGCTAAGAGTCCAAGCTGAAAATATCACTTGGGTTAGGCTGTGGGAAGCAGCCTGCTGGTCTCTGCACAGAGAGACCATCTCCTCACAGAAACTGCAGGCAGGAGCTGTGTCTCCCTCCCCCCAAGCAGGGATGCTTGGTTCTTGCTCAGCACAAAAGAGAGATTAACCAACACATGTTTTGTTTCCAAGCACCCTCATAGCAGCTGTGAGAAACTCTATTTCCAGGAAATCTAATCACTTCCTTTGGCCTCCATATGTATTTTGTGCATGGGATGTACCTGTAAACATGCACACAATGCATTGGTAAAAATAAAAAATAATAAAATTTAAAAAGTCATTAGTAGTAGCCGGGCGTGGTGGTGCACGCCTTTAATCCTAGCACTCGGGAGGCAGAGGCAGGTGGATCTTTGTGAGTTCAAGGCCAGCCTGGTCTACAGAGTGAGTTCCAGGACAGCTGGGGCTACAGGGAGACCCTGTCTTGAAAAGACCAAANAGACATGAGTACACAGACATCAGTCTAAATAATTTTAGGATCCTGATACAAATATAACTTCCCAATGCCAGACTTTCTTCCTCTGAACATTGGTCAAAAGTTTTTGCAATAACGGAAGACAGAGTCATTATGTTCACCAGTTTGACTACAAAAGTCCTTTCCTTCTTTTCAGTAATATCTGTGGTTTTTTTTTTCCATTATAATACATTTCTAGTTTGTTTTCCTTCTTTCCCAGCCATAATCTCCTAACCTTTGAAATTTCTATACCTATGACATTCAACAGAATATACTTGCCATACAATGTAAAGGGAGTATTAGAATAAAATTTGTGTCAAGTTCCTAAAGAAAAAAATAGTTAATAAACAATAAAACAGAATAGATGGCATCAGATGATCCTGAAAATAAATTTAGCCATGTGCCTGTGGTTCTAAATGAACCTTAACTGGGATATACACAGATATCTTTGTTTACATATAATACACACCCACTCTCCTGCCCAAGAAAAATAACAGTTTGTGACAAAAATTATTCCTCACTCAAAGCCTGAAAATTTTCAGTCTTGATTTCAAAGGAAATTTAATTTCCAACCTCTGCTTCCAAGCGTATAGACTACTGTTATTGCAGGACTACTCAGTAAATACTAATAAACCACCTTCATTTATAGGTTGAATTTTTTAAAAGAATGATCTTCTTGACCAATTTTATATTATGGACCTCCTATTGAACTTACATAGTACTAATATTAACTAACATAGGTGTGCACATGAATTGGTGTAAGGAAAACAAAAACTAAATAAACAATTATATAATAAATACTTTAATCAGCAATACTTTAAAATATGGCATGTGCTAACTCATTAGTTTATACTATATACAAGGCAGTCAAGAAATTATATTATAACCCATATGAAAAAAAAATTAGTGACGAAGAAAAAAATAAAAACACAAAAAAAAAAAAAAAAAAAAAAAATTCAATAATAAAAAAAAAGATGAAGGTTATATGGATTTTAGTGGAAAGTTACATTTATATTTATCACAAGGAACAACCATATACAAATGCCATTGAATATATACAATAAAACAAAAGTTTATGATAAATTTTATTGAAAAGTACTCCAAACAAATTAGGTTAAAGAACCATGAATTAAATAATTTAATAAGCTGCAAATGTTTTTTTCTCAAACAGATCTTCTCAAATATGTTTCTAATTACTAGTCAATAGCATAGTGGCAGAATATATGAAATTCTGTTGTCAAGCTTTGTGGGCTACATATACGACTAAGATGTATTTTATGAACTGAATAACAATTCAATAAAAATGTCTGGGCTGAAGTGATGGCTCATCAGTAAAGAACACTTGCTATTCTTCTTGAAGAAAAGTTTGCAGTCCCAGCACCCACATGGCACTTACATCATCTGTGAACACCAGTTCCAGGGCATTTGACAAACTTTTCTTTTCTTTTCTAGTCATTACAAGACTGCTTTTTTCTCAAAACAATTTTTCTTTTTTTTTAAATTAAAATTTTAAAAAAATCAAAACAAATTTTTAAATTGTGTGCCAAATACATTCCTACTTATCTGGAAATAGTTCACGGCACTTTTAAAGTGAGTCTTTCCACAATCATTGAAAAACTGTACGTTTATCAACTTCGGGAAAACTTCTGGCCAAAATATATAAATGACCAAATTTTAGTCCAGTTTTAATTTGGCCATGCTTACAACCAACATTATAAATGACACCATAATGCAGTTATGCCTCAATAAAGAAAATAGGCTGAAATAATCAAACTGATTTTTTAATTTTTTTTTATGGTGTATGAATGTACTGCTGCATGTAGGTTGGTGTGACCGCATTGCGCAATGCTGTGTGAGGTCAGGAAGAGGGCATAGGATGCTGTTGGAACGAGGTTACCCCTTCGCGATTAACTGGGAGCCCTTAAAAGACAGACTCTCCCATACTACAAGCTTACCAAAGTCTGACCTGCTCCATGGTTCTTGTCGCAAAGTCGCTGGGAGATCTGCAAACCCACGTCTCATCGCTATAACGAGCGCTCCGGTGACCTATCTTAATTAAACCACTCAAAGACTATCTCTCCAGTCCCACTCCCAAACTAGGTTTTTGAAGATCAAAGAGTGGATCACAAGAGCTGACAACCTGTTTCTTCAGAATTTTCTTGGACTATATACAATGAACCAACAGCAAACAAGTGGGATCTCATTAAAATAAATGGCTTATCTTCCACTAGAAAAGATTACAACCAAGAAAAAATAAGGATGAAACCCCAAAGAATGGGGAAGAAAAATTTCCCCAGCTACTACACTGTACACATAGGATTTACAATATATAGACTATACAAAAAATCCACCGACAATTCAAGGGAATGGAAAAAAATAACCAGTTGAAAAAAAGGGCTATGGACCTATAACAGAGTGTTCAAAACAAAGAAGTAAAAATAGGTAAGAAACACCTTAAAAGGAGTTCAGTATTTTCCTAAGTTAATTTTTGTGAAAATACAAAGGCAGGGTTGGACCAAGACCAATAAATGGGAACAGATCCTAATAAAAATACCTTAGTGGCTTTAAAGCAGCGTCACCGACTGCTCTTACAGAGGACCCCGGCGTCGATCCCCAGCAAACCCAGCATGGCGGCTTGGATAAAAACCAGTCTGAAAACTCCAAATCCAGGAGAGAACTCCAGGTTCCAGGGGAATCCGACGCCTGCCTCTTGACCTCTGCAGCATTTTGCGCGGACACCGCGTGTGCACAGACTTGCATGCAGACAGTACATTCATACACATACAGAAATAAATTAAAAAATTAATAGAAAAAGAAATAATACAAAACAAACCACCTTAATAAGTCATCTTGCCCTAATCAGAAAGGCTAAGACCAAAAGAGTAAAGAACACTAATTACTTCCAAGGAGATGCAGAAAGGGAAACACTCATATCACTGTTGGTGCGATTTAAAAAATATGTGGCAGCCAGCGTGTGGTGGCGCCACAACTTTAATACCTAGGCATTTTGGAGCAGAGGCAGGGCATGATATTTGTGAGTTTCAAGGCCAGCCTTGGTGGTATCTACTGAGTGAGTTTACAGGACAGCTGGTACTACAAGGAGACCCTGTCCTCTGAAAAGACAAAAAATATTAAAAATTTAAAAAAAAATATATATAAAAATGTATCCAAACATTATTCATGTAACCACCATTGAAAGCAGTGTTGAGAACTTTTAGGAGGAAAAAATAAAATTGAATTTAAGCATGAGAGTCCTATATATTACTACATTCTTTCACACATACCCAAAAGACTCTTCCACTGCAGAGATACTTGTACATTCTATCTATCTTTGTGGTACTGATTTTTCACAATTGCTAAGAAATAGAAGCAACTTAAATGTCCAATTTACAAGGATAATTGTCAATGTGTTACATTTCACACTGGTGTTTAGGGTTCACAGCTATGGTTTGGCCACTGATTACATTTCTCTCTTAGGAGGTTACATAGTATTACCTGATAGTAGGAGAGAGAGAGAGTATTCATTTGGGTGAATACTTCAGGTTCATTACCAGTTCTATTCTTTTCAATTCCTGTGCGGCAAAGTTTATGTATGTATTCTTATGTAACTGCAGGAACCCAGAAATGAAAGATAATACTTTTATGTTTGGTAGAAATCAAGGGCTGTGGTAATAATCGCCCATGTTACTTTGGGAGTCTGTTGGACGCTGCTGTCTTGAAATACACAAAACATCAATAAAATGACACGACATAAAATGAATACATAAATAATTAAAACCAAACAAATGGAAAACAGAACACTGAAAATAATTCTGGTTCACAGCCTTCACACATCATTATAAGGCATTTTTCTTTTTGTGTTTTGGAGAAGATTGATGTTATTTGTCTTCTGTAAATATTTTAAAAAAATGTAAATCTTTAAAATATTGTTCACATGTTATGTGCATAGTAAATATCACTAAATATTCAAAGAGGAGTGAAAAATCACAGGACACATGAATATATGGTACAGATTTTACATTCCTTACAATGTAAAGACTTTGTTGAAAAGTTCCTGATTACACACATTGAATTTGTCCATTAATAAACGATGTGATATTGCTGGCACATTGGAATGAAAATAGAGTAACAATAGAATCAAGAGACAGAGACGGTATTTTAAAAAGACTTTAATTCCAACTTATAAGTTACTGCTTAAGTAATTGTGATTAGTGTATTAGCATTCCACAGAATAAATCAATTCTTCTATCTTCTACAGTATACTCATTCAGTCATAGGGCTTATTATAATAATTCAATTCTTTCCCCAATAACTTTTGTATATTGTAAATGTTATCAAACAATGTTTATCATTTAGTGCTATGGGGTAGGCAGATTTTATTTGCTTCTAAAAGTTAGCATGCCTTTTATTATTTAGTCTTTTTGATAGCATACAATTAATAATATGGAAAACAAAAAGTCTTTTGTTCTTGTCTTTCTGTTTTCTCCTTCTGTGGTGATGCAATGATTTTTACTGGCATTTCCTTTTTTCCAGGTCATAATTCTTCAGGACTTTGCCTTTTTTGTAGAATGAGTCATTGAAGAACTAAAGTATTCTAACTGTTCTGGACCTATTTTACCTGAAGACAAACACAATAGAATATAATCAATCCTTGGCCCCAGTTATCAACCAGAAGTTGAATGTTCAATGCCTTTGGAATAACTATTTGGGTGTTTAAAGACCACCAACCTGGATATACAACACAGGAAGAGTGAGCAAAAGGCTAATTGTAGACTTAAACCACATGTGGTAGCTAGTATTTCCTTAAGGGAGCATTAAGAGGTTCAGTTGGAAAATTACTTCTGATACATGTACAGAAAGTGAACCGAGAAAAATCTTGCCCAAGTTGCAAATATGCTTTACACTGAAAATGAGTTTGATAGAATTACAACTGAAAATGAAAACAGCTCTGTTGTTTTGTCCCTCAAGCACAAAAATGAAAAATGGAAAAAAAAATCAATTTTCTTTTATTCTTTTATTCTAAATGAGAAGAAACATCAACAATCAACAGTGGTCTTTTTATTGTGCATTTTAACTGCTAGAACAAATGAGAGATTCACCTTCAAATGTTCTTAACATTTTGCATATTTTTTTTCAGTGACTGATAAAACCAGATGTCTCCATGCTGTAACATAATCTAATTGTTCACATTATATAATCATACGTGTTATGTGCACTGGTGGAAGTTTGTCTGTGTAGCTTTTTATTGTAAATTATGAAAATAAAATAAGCATTAATACAAAATAGATTCCAAAATAAAAATAATCAGAAAAAAAAAAAAAAAATGGATATATATATATATATATATATATTATATATATATATATATAATGAGTTAGCCTACTCATTCATTTTTCTACTATATTTAAATGCATATTGTAGTTACTTATGTTTATTTAATAATCAGAGGGTATTGTAATAGTTTTAAATTAATGGTGATTTGTAATTCATAGTTTAAAGGAATAGTTTGATTACCATAGGCTTCCGAATCAATCTTTATATTTAACAGGGAGAATCAGGAGAATCAATCTTGGCTGGAGCTGATGAGCTAAGCTAGTGACAGTTCCATACCCCTGAAGTAACCTCTTTTCTGAGACAAAAGATGATACATTATAACTGGCAGTCACCTTGAACTGTGGCATTATGCATAAAAATCTAGGCTGACTTTAAATGAACAGTTGTGCTCTTATGTCACATGTAGTGAAATTTCAATGTATTTATTTTATTTTGCTTTCCAGATATTCCATTAGTCTGATTCTTCTTAGTTAAGTTTCTCAGTGTGAGCAACTTCTACAGTTTCATAATAAACCATATTGAAAAGTGACATTGTCTTCTTTAAATGTGTACAATGTTAAATTTCTTAAGTATTACCTATTCCCTATTATGACGATATAGCCATGTTGTTTTCTCATTATGAAAGTTATTCCCTTGAATTCTGAGAATCTGAAAATGTGAGAAATATTTTGCTATCATAACTATTTCTAATTTCACAAATTTTTAGCTTTGGTTAGTGACTGACATGTCCACCAAGCTTCAGTAGAATTTTTCTTTTCTAAGATGGCAATTAGAAGGATTTACATTCTCTTGTTACAAAAAAAGTTATATATATATATATATATATTATATTATATATTTATATAATAAAAAATAATTAACAATAAAAAGGGATTACCTTCAATTATGAAAATTAAAGACTGAAAATGTCTGATGAAGTGTATAACAAAACAATAATTCTGAGATATAATATAGTAAACTATAGAATCTTATATATATATGAAGCTTTTCCAGTTAAATTCACTTTATTAATTTTTAAACTTATGTTATGTAATTTATTTATATTTATGTTTGAGGGTGTGTTGGTATACAACCACGAAGATGCCTAAGGAGGCCAGAAGCAGCAATCACTGATAACTCTCCTGGAACTGTAATGACAGGTGGATTGTGAGTCACCAAATGTTGTGCTGGGAACTAAACTCCAATCCTCTGAAAGAGTCAGAAAGTGATTTTTTGACTGGTGAATCATCTTTCCAGTCTTTAAATAAAATACAGTATTATTTGGGCCAGGAGATATGGCTTTTAAAAGGATCCATGTTTGTAGGAAAACCCAGCTTGACTTGCAGACTGCTGGCATGCCTCAGGGGTGTTGGCATGGCCAAGATGTTCTGGCCCCCCTCAAGGAGGGAAAATCAGCAGTAGGCTTAATACATGGATGCTGGGTGGAGCAAGTGTGCAACTGCACGGAATTGGGGAACTCATGGGAGGTGACGTCATTTATTTTTTAAAAAAGCAAGCTGTAACAAGGAATAAATCGGATTCCAAATTAACATCATTACGGAGTTCCCAGCTGAGATTTTTATTAATTATTGCACAAATTAGTACAGGATTTGGTAAGCCTGCATTTCGTTTTCAGGTGGCCAGTGTGGTTGGAAAGATAAAAAGGAAATTTTCCCTTGCTGATCCCAACTGGATTAGCTGGTTGTTTGTGAGTTTAAAATTCCTGTTCCCGGATTTGGGCAAGTTGGGAAGTCATGGCCAAGAGTGGAACATGTGTGTCATAGGTCCAGGCTAAGAGTCCAAGCTGAAAATATCACTTGGGTTAGGCTGGGGCAGCAGCCTGCTCGTCTCTGCACAGAGAGGACATCTTCCTCCAGAAGCTGCTGGCAGGTGCTGTGTCTCCCTCCCCCCAAGCAGGGATGCTTGGTTCTTGCTCAGCACAAAAGAGAGTTTAACCAAACACATGTTTTGTTTTTCCAGCACCCTTCCTCATAGCAGCTGTGAGAAACTCTATTTCCAGGAAATCTAATCACTTCCTTTGGCCTCCATATGTATTTTGTGCATGGGATGTACCTGTAAACATGCACACAATGCATGGTAATATAAAAAATAATAAAATTTCAAAAAGTCATTAGTAGTAGCCAGTGCGTGTTGCCGTGCACGCCTTTAATCCTAGACACTCGGGAGCAGAGGCAGGTGTGATCTTTGTGAGTCAAGGCCGCCTGGTCTACAGAGTGAGTTCCAGGACAGCTGGGTACAGGGAGACCCTCTGTCTGAAAAGACCAAAAAAAAAAAAAAAAGTCATTAGTAGTAAACAAAACACCAAAGTACATGATATACTTTGATGTAGCAGTATGTTTTTAATAAAAAACATTCTCTGTGATGTTCAAGAAGGATTAAACAATGTATCCTGACACACAACCATTTTTTTTTAATTAACATGATTATATTGAAATTTTTCAAAACATGTTTTAAAACTTTTCAAAATATGCAATGCTTTGTTCATCTCCTTACTCCATCTTTTGAGTAGGTCATTTGTTTTTCTTTCTTTGTTTTTTGAGGGGGGGACTAGTCTATATATTCTGGACACTAATGCTCTGTCAGATGAATGTGTCACTAGTGAAGATTTTCTCCCACTGGTGTGTTTTCTCTCCACTTTCTTGATTTTCTTTCCACTATGAAAGGCTTTAGTTTGATAGGTCTATTTGTCAAACTGTTGACCTTTATTTCTTCCTGTGCAGCTGCTGTCTGATTTAGAAAGTCTTTTCCTATGCCCATGTCTTGTAGGTTGTTGTCACCTTTTTTATTATCACCTTCAAGGTTTCAGGTTTCACGTTGAGGTCTTTGATCCACTTGAAGTTGATTTTGTACAGGGTGAGAGGTAGGTGAGAGGTAGAAAAAAATAATTAATTTTGTTCTTTTATAGTTGGTGATCCAGTTTTGCCAGCAACATTTGCTGAAGATGCTATCCTTCTTTCATTGAGGGGTCTTTTGCCCCTTTGTCAAATATGAAGTTTCTAAAAGTGTATGAACTCAAGTTTGGATCTTCAACTGTGTTCCATTGGTTAGTGGGTCTGTTTTTGTGCCATTACCAGGCTGTATTTAGGACTATGACTGTGTAATATAGCTTGAAGTCTGGTTCAGCAAGCCCCCCCCCCACCATTGCATTTTTCAATCAGGGTTGCTTTAGTTACTTAAGGTCTTTTGTTTTTCCATATGAATTTAATTTTTATTCCAAGTCTGTGATGAAACTCATGGTGAATTTGATTGGGATTGTGGTGAATGTGTATATCAGTTTGGGTAAAATGGACTATATTAATTTACTATATTAATTTTTCTAATCCTTGAGCATGGAAGATCTTTCCATCTTTTGATGTCATTTTTAATCTGCTATTTCAGGGGTTTAAAACTTTTGTTGTAGAAATTTTGGTATCTTTGTTTAAGTTTGTTCTCAGGTTTTTTTTTTTTTTTTTTGAGGCTATTTCAAGTGGAAGGTCTTCTAATAGTTCTTCTCTACTTTAATTTTCTTGTTGGTATAAAGAAAGGCTACTGATTTTTCTAGGCTAATTTTGTATCCCATCACTTTACTGAAACTCTTAATCATTTATAGAAGTTTTCTGGTGGACTTTTTAGCATCCCTTAAGTAAACTATCATATCATCTGCAAAAAGGCATAATTTAACTTCCCCTTTCCTGACTAGTACTCCCTTAATATTCTTGTCTTGTCTTATTGCCCTAGCAAACATTTCAAGCACTATGTTGGAGAGGGGTGGTGATAAGGGGCAGCCTTGCTGGGTTCCTACCTTTAAGGGACATGGTTCCAATTTAACACCATTTAGGATGATGCTGGCACTGGGTTTGTTAAATATGGCTTTGATCGTGTAGAGGAATGTTCCCTTCAGTCCAATTTCCTCTGTAACTTTAAACATGAAGGGATGCTGGATCTTGTGAAAGGCTTTTTCTGCATCACTTGAGATGATCGTGTGTTTTTTGTCTTTCAGTCCATTTATGCTTTTTATGATACTCATTAATTTACACAGAGACTTCACCAGTGAGAAATTGAAGATGGCTGAAAAACATCTTAAAAAGTGTTCAACATCATTAATAATTAAGGAAATGCAAATTAGAACCACTCTCAGATATCATCTCACTCCAATAAGAATGGCTAAGATGAAGAAGAAAGACACCAAATGCTGGAGAGTTTGTGAGGAAAGGGGAACACTTATCCATTGCTGGTGGGAATGTAAACTTGTACAACCATTATGGAAAACAAAATGAGCCTACTCCCTGACCTAGTCATACCACTCCTAGGTATATATACACAAGACAAATCCTTCCCCAAAGATATATGCACATCCTTGTTTATTACAGCTTTCTTCATAATAATGAAGAGCTAGAATAAATGTAAATGCCCCTCAACAGACTAGTGGATGACAAAAATATGATACATCTATACAATGGAGTATTATTCAGAGGTAAAGAAAGATGACATCATGAAGTTTCCAGGTAAATGTATTCAACTCGATGCCATTATGCTAAGTGAAGCAACACAGTCCCAGAAAAACAAATGGTGAATAGATTCCCTTATTTGTAGATGCTAACATCAAGTCCTCAGCTTAAAGGCAAACTGAGGGGATGGAGAGATAGTCTAGCGGTTAAGAGCAGCCACTGCTCTTGCAGAGGACTCAAGTTCGATCCCCAGCACCAACATGGTGGTTAAGAACCATCTGTAACTCCAATCCAGGAAAACTCCAGTTCCAGGGGAATCCGAGACCCTCTTCTGACCTCTGCGGCACTGTATGACATGGGAGCACAGACCTACGTGCAGACAGTACATTCATACACATACAAAAAAATAATTAAAAATAAAAATAAAGAAAGAATAAAGGCAAACTGAACAACATTATTGTTATATTTCTTTTTAACTGAAAGCAACTATGCTGTTATAATGTAAATCTCTTAATGGACTCTAGAACCGACCCACTACTTATTTTCAGACTCTGTAATTACTATATATGGGTGCAAGGTATGTATTCGTATTTTCCAGTAATATAAAATTAAAGGAGAAAAATGTGTATGCCTAAACATTAAAAAATGCTCAGAGAAAGATGCAGGATATTTATGGCAGAATGCATCATCTGGGGTACGGTGGGGGAAAGGGAAAATAGAATATGTCTAAATTGAACTAAAAATGATGTCTGAAATACACAAAACATTAATAAATATACGATGCACTATTATCCTCTATTAGGATCATACTGTGTAACATTGTGGAACTTCTTTTTCCTTTACTGTTTTAACTTACTCTTCAGGGATCTAGCCCTTATGTATTAGCATGTTATATCAGTGATTATTCTGATTTTGAGATCTTCAATATCATCTCTTAATGATCCTCATATATAAGTAGTAAAATGTGGATTATTTTTCCATGAATGGCTTATACTACAACACACAAATGCTTTCATATATCCGAAGGATGTCATCCTTTTAATGGCTAGAATATTCCAGTGTTGATATACCAGAGGTGCTTAAAATCTGTGTCAATCACGTTAGTTCACTTAGTATAACAGTCTTTATTTCCGTCCATTTACCTGCATATTTCATAATTTCATCTTTCCTGACTACTGAGTAGAACTACATTGTGTAAATGTACCACATTTTCATTATCCATTTTGTGGGACATTTAGGTTGTTTCCATTTCTTAGCTAATGTAATGAGAGCAGCAACATACCTAGATGTACAGGTGTCTTTACAGTGTGATGAATCTTTTGGTATACCAATGGTGGTATAATCAGATCATATGGTAGATTCATTTTTGTTTGTTTTTTTTTTTTTTTTTTTTTTTTTTTTTTTTTTTTTTTTTTTTTTTTTTTTTTTTTTTTTTTTTTGAGAATTCTCCACTTTACTTTCCATATACTCATGTAACACTGACTGGGAGTCAGGAAAATGGAAGGGAAACACATAGGTTAAGAGAAAGAGGAGCCGGGCGTGGTGGTGCACGCCTTTAATCCTAGCACTTGGGAGGCAGAGGCAGGCGGATCTTTGTGAGTTCAAGGCCAGCCTGGTCTACAGAGTGAGTTCCAGGACAGCTGGGACTACAGGGAGACCCTGTCTCGAAAAAAAAAAAAAAAAAAAAAAAAAGAAAGAGCACCAAATAAAGGGATAGTAAGGTACAGACATTATAGGTGGAGGAGTTGGGAAAAGTGGAAGTGTTCAACTTGAGGGGGTGGAGGGAGGGACATGTAAAGGATGATGATGGGAGGGGAGGAGGGAACCTGGGAGACAGGGGATGATGAGATGCAGTATTAGTAAAGGGAGGGTGGAGATAATGGGATCACTTGGACTGGATATGGAGGAAGGAGGTTCAATGAGGAGAGAGAAAGTAGAGATGAATGCATTTTGTGGGGCTAGTAAAGCCAGATGGAAGTGTACTGGTCCTGGAATATCCAGAGAAATATACATATAGTGTCTGAACATCAGCACATATGAATACATTGGGGCAGTATGCCAAGCAAAAATACACCAGACATGAGAGTGCTCCCTTCAAGTGGTAGATAAGTGTATTCTAAGACACTCCCAAAATAACACAGGTTACTGCCAGTGTTCTTGATTATCATCTTCCAGAACTTGAATATAAGACCTTACTGTTGAAGACAGGACATGTTTTAGACACAGGACATTAAGCAATGGAGCAAGTGCTGACCTTTGAAGCCTTCCATCTGGTGTTTAACTGTCATGAGGAGAAAAATCAATCCAACCCAGACTTAAAGCCAAATAGACATAATTAGTGGCACAGCAAACTATCTCTATTTGTATACTGTATATGCAGTAGCACTTTCATCTGGGGGCAGAGTCAACTCATGGGTGGTACTTTAAACACAACCAAATACATATGGCTGATGGCTGAAGAGGTCGTAGATCCCAGTGAAACCCCATCTGTCATATCTCTAGATAAATGAAATTATTTACTCATATGCTAAATATGAAGCCTTATACTTACAGGCAAGAATATTGCATACCACTCATCAAAGAAGCTTCATTTTGTAACATATGGAAGCTACTACAGAGTTTTATGAGTGGACATAAATAGATAATACATGTCTGTGGTGGTTTGAATGAGAGTGACCCCCAATAGGCTTTAAGTATTCAGACATTTTGCTTCCTGCCACAATGGACTTTGATTCCCTGGAACCATCAATCGTAAGCTCAAATAAACTCTTCCTTTTATAAGTTCCCTTGCTCATGGTGATTTTATCACAGCAACAGAAAAGTGACTAATACAGTTTTTGGTACCAGAGAGTGGACTGTTGGCTGTGAAGAACCTGACCATGTGGATGTTTGGAGAAATGTGGAAGATTTTGGAACTTTGGGCTAGAAAGGCTGTTGACCACTGTAAGCAGAGCTTAAGGGGCCATTCTAGTGGAGGCCTGGAAGAAAGCATGGCTGCAAAAGATGTGGTTCCAGAGGAAAATAAAGACTTGGGCAGCAACTGGGATATTTTGATAAAGAGTCTGGGAGCATTTTGCCCACAGACCAAATGCTTGCCTGATGCTACGTTAAAAAGCAATGGACTAATGTCTTTGGAGGAGGACATTTCAAGACAGCCTAACATAGAAATGGTGTGGCTATTAATGGTGAATATTGGGCAGATCTACAGTGAAAAGGAGCAAATGGGGCAGAAAGAAATGCAGAATGTACAGTTGGTATCTGAAGAGTACACTAGGAAGATTAAAAGTGTGGCCAAGACATGTGAAGGAGAGGATCCCTTTCATAAGGAGATTAAAATTATTAAGGAGAGGCCTAGATATTTACAAATAAACAATGGAAAAAGTGTGATTAAGGAGGGGCCTCGAGATTTACAAGTAAACAACAGAAATAGTACCTTCAGTGCAAGACCACACCCAGCTAATCCATCAACTTTTGAAAGGAAAATATTGAAAGGGTTTTCTGCTCCAACAAGTCCAAGGCAGAGAAAATTTGCAAATGTGGTTAAAGTAGGACAGAGTCCATCCCGAACTTGCAACCAAACTCAGCAATTTCATTCACGTGGTCCTGGCTTTAGAGGCACGAAGGATGCAAGAGTGAAGGGGTTATCAGTTCTTCCTCCACGGTTTCAGAAAGCCACAGAGGCCATGCAGAGTGCAGCAGGGGCGTCCCTGAATAAAGAAGGCCCTGATAGGCCATTGTGTGAAGCTGTGAATGTGAAGCCTGGTTGACAGCAGAGACCCCAAGAAGATATTCGAGATGCCAGAGCTGTGAGATATTTGCCAAGGAGAGCTGCATACAGGGAGTGGTACCAGCCTAAGAAAGAGATTCATGTTGCACTCAATCCTGGAAGAGCTGAGCCATCTAAGCCCTTTGGAAATAAATTCCCAGAAGTTGCACATGGAGCTACTGGGCTTAGTGTTTGCCCTGCTGGTTTTTGGTCTTGTTTTGATCCTATAGTTCCTCACTATGCCTCTATTCCTCCCTTTTGGAATGGAAATGTGTATTCAGTTCCACCGTATGTTAGGGGTATGTAATTTGCCTTTTGATTATACAGGAGCTTACAGTTAAGAGATTGGCCTATGTCTCAGAAGAGATTTTGGACTATATAGACTTTTGAATAGAATTAAGACTGGTAAAGAGACTACGAGGACTTTTATGCTTGGACTAAATGCATTTTGCATTTTATATGGCCTATGGGGGCCAGGGAGTGCAATGTGGTGGTTTGAATGAGAGTGTCCCCCCATAGGCTTTAAGTATTCAGATATTTTGTCTCCAGGTGGTGGCACTGTTCTAGGTGGTCTTAGAAGGTGTGGCCGCACTGGAGGAAGTACGTCACTGGGGTAGGTTTAGTGAGTTTAACAAGCCTTGAGGTCTTCAGTCTCTCTCTCTCTCTCTCTCTCTCTCTCTCTCTCTCTCTCTCTCTCTGGTGCTCATTGAGAGATGTGAACCTTGGTTTTCTGCTCCATCTCCAGCTCCAGCCACCATGCCTCCTGCCACAATGGACTCTAATTCCCTGGAACCATCATTCATAAGCTCAAATAAACTCTTCCTTTTATAAGTTCTCTTGCTCACGATGGTTTTATCACAGCAACAGAAATGTGACTAATACAATGTCTAAGAGATACTCAGTCTTAGGTGATAACTGTACACTTAAAGCTCATGGAACATAGTCACCCTGGGTTTAGAGAGAAGAATAATACATCTCTCAACACTCACTGGTGAAGTTTCCTTATATAACAGTGTGCAATGCACACAGAAAGCCACAACTTGGCATGTTTTAGAGAATAAGAGACTCCAGAGTGTATGTTTCTATATAGGACTCACATCTGAAATCTCACCTACCCACTGCTCAGGGACCATTTGAAGAAGAGGAGGCAGAAAGATTCTAAGAGCCAGATTTGGTCCATGAACACAGGGAATGAGGCTTACAGGTGACTGGAAGATTGCACATGTAAAACTGTGGGAATGGTGTCATTGAGGACAAGACCCATGCCACCTCAATCAGACAAGGGCACAAAGTGGAGTGAGCCAAATGGCTGCATCACCTACTCTGGGATCTGTTGGAGGCTGATTAATAATGGATGAGGTAGAGTAGATCTTACTGATGATCTCTACATAGGTTGACTAATTTCTAATGTTCGGACTTGCACTGAAGGAAATCTGGGTACAATTGCTTAACTGAATAGGAATTTGCATGCCTTGTGAAATTTATGAGGTCTGCTGAGGGAGGAAGCTAGGACATGAATTTGATTATGAATTCTTGTATGTTATATTGAAAACCTCAATTCAAAATTTAAAAAAAATGAAACTCATCAATTTATAGTCAATTAGAAAGTTTCTTTTCTTTGTGACTGCAAACACTGCCTCTATAGAAAATGCAGATGTGTCTTCAGTAGGTTGACTATTTCGTTTGAAAGTATAATGATAAATGAGGTGATACATCATGTGGCCATCTTATTTTTAAATTTTGAGGGAACTTATAGTGTTTTTTTATAACTTTTTTATCAATTTACACTCTTACCCATAATACAGATATTGTTGTTTCTCCATTTGTTTCACAGCATGTTATTTTAATACTGACAAAATCTTTTTTTACTACACTGAGGTGATATCTTATTGAGATGTTGATTTATGTAAGTTCCTCAGTAGTGTTTTCCTGTCTTAAAGTATCCTGGAGAAACATCACTGTGTAATGTCATAGTACATATCTAACTACTGGTTTAATTTCGACTTTGCTGTTTGCCTTCTTTCTTTTCATAAGTTTAGTTTTATTTGATTTTTTTCTACCTGTACTCACCAAATGTAGTCTGAATAAAAATGGCTGCCATTTCATATAATGTCTTTTATTTCCCATGAGCTTACTGCGAAAATTATTTTTACAAAGTTCAGGCTGGTAGTCTAATTAAATGATTATCTCAATGTCTGGATCTGATCCTTTGTATTTGATTAATGTTCAGAGTAAATGTCACAATCATCAGATATAACATATTTCATGTTCATTGAATCAACTATTCTTGAACATATATGAGACACATAAACTTGCATGATTTTCTCAGTGCATATCACATATCTGGGCTTAGCTATTTTATATTCCCTTTCTTAAGAGTTTTATTTTCTCCACAGGTTAAGTTTATTTCTAAATCTACACATTTGAGGAACAGACAAATTGTGACAAATTGTGTATGACAGGGCTGCATCATACTTACAGAGATGCTTGAACCTTCTTGAATGCCAGTTCCTTTGTCAGAAGAAACCCAGGGCAACTCATTCTGTTCTTTCAAACAATTATACACTAGGCACTACATACACACTGTCTCATTTTACAGAAAATGTTTAAATAATTCATATACTTAGCAAGTTCAAAGTTGCTGAGAATTGCATGGATCTTTTCAGGTATGAAGATCAATGTTATAAAATGAATTTTGATTCAAAGAATTTTGAGCTTATTATTTTCAATCAAGAAGTTTTCATCAAAATTTATTTGGTGCTAACTAACATCCTGAAAAGAAATAAGATCATATAATAAACGAAGCTTCATATAGAAACTTTGTAGACACCCACTGATTGTGAGTTTATTGCAGAAAAAAACAACAACAGGCATTTAATGCTCATTAGGAAAATCATAGGGACATACAACATGGAGAATTAAGCTCTGTGCATCCTCAGCAAAATTTAAGCTAAGCCTCACAATCTGAGAATTCAATGGACTACACAGTGTTCATACAACTGGGTGCTAAAAGGTTAACAATAATTATCGGTGGCCAACATCACACTAAGCACTTTGCAATATCCCAATTAAAGAACCTTAAAACATTTGCCTGACTCTTTTCTTTCCATTAGTCATCATAAGCTCCTAGATAAATTAGACCCACATCTTAACTTGGCCGCTTGGAGGCATAGTTTCTTTGGATGTTATCTGAAAACTGAAAGGTACTATAAAATGTTAACAATAAAGCTATATTACGGGTCAATAGTAATAAAGGAGTCTGGTACTGGCACAGAAACAGACCTGTTGACCAATGGAACAAAACTGAAGATCCAAACTTGAGCTCATATATTTTTAGCCACCTCAAATTTTACAAAGGATCCAAAAAAGTTCAATGGAGGAAAGATAGCATCTTCAGTAAAATGGTGCTGGCAAAACTGGATCAGCATTTGTAGAAGAACAAAATTAAACCCCTGCCTCTCACCCTGTACAAAAATCAAATCCAGGTGGATCAAATACCTCAACATGAAACCTGACACTCTGAAGGTGACAGAACTAAATGTGGGTAGCAACCTACAAAACATAGGCATAGGAAAAGACTTTACAAATCAAACAGCAGTTGCACGGAAATGAGGTCAGCAATTGACAAATGCAATACACAGGCCTTGTGGACATGGAAAAATAAAAAAAAATGATTCTTTTTAGAGCTAGCAAATAATGTTAGCAATACTTCACTTGGCTTTGTATCCAATGAAACCTATTCTTGACTTTTAAGTTTTTCATTTCCATTAGATAACTAACCTTCAAAATTTCTTTTTTCAACATAAGTTCTTGTAATATGGAACTGGCAAATAGTAATAATTTGAAAATCAATAACTTATTTCATAAAATTCAAATTTACATATGTTTTCTATGCTTTATGAAAGAAAATCATCCATAATAATTGTTTATTAATTTTGACTAGAATAAGACAAATTACAAGTAGTGAGTAAATATAAAATAGAGTCTAATAACATTAGAATGTTTCAGCATAATATAGTGTACACTGTGGCTGATATTTAGCTTTCTAGGCATTCAAAAATTACTCAATGTGAATAGAAATTGTGGGTGCATTGGTCTACACATCTGTTTTTGTGACAGTACCAGGCTGTTTTTATGACTATAGCCATGTAGCATAGTCTGATGTCTGGTATAGAAGTTCCCCCTGTATTGCTCATTTCACTCAGGGTTGCTTTTGCTATTCCGGGTATTTTGTTGTTCATATGAATTCAAGAATTTTTTTTTTCCAAGCCTGTGTAGAATGTCATTGGGATTTTAACTGGAATTGAGTTGAATTGGTATATTAGTTTTGCTAGAATGGACATTTTTACTATATTAATTTTTCCAATCCATGAGCATGGGAGATCTTTCCATCTTCTGATGTCTTCTTCAATCTCCTTCTTCAGGAGTTTACAACTTTTGTTGTAGAGATCTTTGGGGTTTTTGGTTAGGTTTGTTCCTAGGTCTTTTATTGTTTTTGAGGCTATTGTTATTGGGAAGTTCTCCTTGTATTCCTTCTTTAATTGCTTGTTGTTGGTGTAAAGAAAGGTTACTGATTTTTCTAGGTTGATTTTGTATCCCACCACTCTACCAAAACTCTCGTTTCTAGGAGTTTCTGGTGGAGGTTTTAGCATCCTTTAAGTAAACTATCATATTGTGCCCACACAGGGATAGTTTTACTTCCTCTTTTCCAATTAGTATTCCTTTAGTTTCCTTTTCTTGCCTTATTGCCATAGCCAGTGTTTCAAGCACTATATTGAAGAGGAGTGGTGACAAGGGGCAGCCTTGTTGTGTTCCTACCTTTATGCGAATCCTTGTAAGTTTTCTCCATTTAGAATGATGCTGGGTGTGGGTTTCTTATATATGGTTTTGATTATATTGAGGAGTATACTTCCAGTCCAATTTCCTCTGGTACTTTAATAATGAAGGGTTGCTGGATTTTGTCAAAAGCTTTTTCTGCATGTATTGAGATGATCATGTATTTTTTGTCCTTAGTCCATTTATGTGTCTTTTAATATTTACTGATTTTCGTATGTAGATCCATCCTTCCATCTCTAGAATGAATCCAACTTGATCATGGTGAATGATCTTTTTGACGTGGGTCTGTACATGGTTTGTCAGTATTTTTTGAGAATTTTTGTGTCTTTAGGGAGGAGGTTTCCAGGTCAGTTCCAGCTTGAGTGCTCCAAAGTCTATGTTTGAATTCTGGCCCGTATTAAGCAATAGAGTCATACTTTGAAGTTATGAGAGGCAATCCAGGATTTAATGATAGGCTGTGTCATTTTGGGAGTCTTTTGGACTACCCTGACCAACAAGTTCAAGGGCTGAAATTATGTGCTGGATAGCTTTAGTGTCAGTTTGACACACCTGGGTTGAGGGAGCCTCAATTGGGGAATTGGCTCCATTGGATTGGCCTGTGGCCACATCTGTGGAGTATTGTCTTGATTGTCAAGCAGTGTGGGAGGGCCCAGCCCACAATGAGTGGTGCCACCCTGGGCAGGTTGTTGTGTATCCTATAAGATGGCAGGCTGGGTATTAGCCAGGGGAGCATGCCAGTAAACAGGATTCCTCCATGGCCTGTGCTTCAGCTCCTGCCTCCGGGTTCCTGCCCTGAGTTCCTGCCTTGGGCTCCCTAAGTGATGAACTGTAACCCAGGAGATGTAAGCTGAATAAACCCTTTCCTCCCCAAGTTGCTGTCAGTCAGAGTGTTTTGTCACAGCAATAGAAGATAAATTAGAACAAATTGTTTGAGCTCAAGTTTGGATCTTCAATTTTGGTCCATTGGTCAATGGGTCTGTTTTCATGCCAGTACCATACCATCTTTATGACCATAGCCCTGTAATATAGCTTGAAGTCTGGCAAAGTCATTCCCCCTGTATTGCATTTTTCACTCAGGGTTGATTTAGCTATTCAGGGTCCTTCGTTTTTCCATATGAACTTGTTTTTATTTTTTTTTTCATCTTTTTGAGACAGGGGCTCCCTGTAGCCTCAGCTGGCCTGGAATTTTCTCTGTAGACCATGCTGGCCTTGGATTCACAAAGTTCTACATGCCTCTGCCTCCCGAGAGCTAGGATTAAAGGCGTGTGCCACCATATTTATTATTTTTTACGTGTATGAGTGTACCATATGCATGTAGGTTGGCACACCTGTGTCGTACAATGTGACAGAAGTCAGAAGAGGTTGTTGGATTCCCCTGGAACTGGAGTTAAAGACGGTTCTTAGCTGCCATGTGGATTCTCAGAATCGAACCTGGGTCCTCTGCAAGAGCAGTCGGTGCTCTTAAATGCTGAGCCATCTCTCCATCCCAAAGTTTTTTTTGTTTTGTTTTGTTTTTGTTTTTTTTTTTTTTTAAGTCTGTGAAGAAACTCATAGGGATATTAATTGAAATTGCATTTAGGTAGAATTGACATTTTGATATATTAATTTTCCCAAACCATGAGCATGGGAGTTATTTCCATCTTTTGATATCATCTTCAATCTCCTTCTTCAGGGTTTTACATTTTTTTTTGTAGAAATCTTGGGTTTCTTTGCTCAGGTTTGTTCCCAGGGTTTTGTTTTGTTTTGTTTTGTTTTGAGGTTATTTTGAGTGGGAAGTTCTCCTTTTATTAATTCTGCGTTTGCTTGTTGTTCATGTAAAGAAGGCTACTGATTTTTCTACATTAATTTTGTATACTGTCACTTTACTGAAACTCTTATTAATTTCTAGGAGTTTTCTTGTGGATTTTTAGCATTTCTCAGGTAAACTCTCATATAATGTGCAAAAAGGGATAGTTTGACTAAATAGACAGATTTTTTTCTTTTTTCACTTTTTAAATTTTATATTATTCCAAAATATACATATAAACACTCCACACATAGGTCAAAATTTAAAATTCTGAAAATAAACTGTAGGTTGATTCCTAAACACATTTAGAGATTCACATTTTAATAGTAAATTTGCATGCAGCTATAAAGTCATGTAATTTTACATTTTACATTCTTTTATTAGAATATGACTACATCTCCTCCATCTATATATGGTAATTACCATGTGTGAATATAAGTGGTAAAACAATTCTAGATACCATTTATAGATTCACATTGTAATACCCCAGTTGCTTTCAGATACAATGTAATAT
Organism: Rhizomys pruinosus; assembly: GCA_009823505.1. Taxonomy (NCBI): domain Eukaryota; kingdom Metazoa; phylum Chordata; class Mammalia; order Rodentia; family Spalacidae; genus Rhizomys; species Rhizomys pruinosus. The sequence goes on along the minus strand of VZQC01006228.1, from coordinate 999,287 downwards.
AATAATATGTGGGGCTGAAACTTTGTGTGTGGCTTGAAGTGAGAACTTGTAAAACCTGTCCCAGGAGATCTCCAGTTATCTGATATCTCTGTGGGCATTCAGAGTTATCTGTAGCAGGAAGATTTGGGATATTACAATGATTCTTGCTTCATCCTATTTCTGCAAAGTTCCAGGCTCCTTCCCTTGAGGCATTGAGTAAAATGTCACACCTCTTGTTACCTGTTGCAGAAACTAGAGCTCTGCAGCCCCCTTCCCCGATTAGAACCAAGATGGCTCACCCCTCCCTTCTGCCTGCTCCCCACTTCCTTTCTCAGAGCACAGTAGACTCAAATATATAGACCTCACTGACAGAAAATAAATTTCCTATCCTCCCCAGCTCTCCATGTGTGTGTGAGCTCATTCATTTCCACAGGTGATCTCCTGTGGTTTTCCCTCCCCCCTCTTGCAGGTGAGAAGCCTAGAGACTGTCGGCCTGCAGGCAGGAGACATGTCCTGGAGCTGAGCCAAGAAGGGAAGGACAGAGTGTGTAATGCAGTGTCAAGCGAGACAAGGACATTGAACAGCAATGATAATAATGTTGCTCAGTTTTCCTACCAATTGGGGATTTGGTGTTAGCATCCACAAATGAGGGAAACCATTCACCTTTTTTTTCTGGGACTATTTTGCTTTACTTAGTATAATTCCTTCATATTCCATCCATTTACCAGCAAAGCTCATGATGTCATCTTTCTTTAGTGCTACATAGAACTCCATTGTGTAGATGTATCACATTTTTGTTACCCAGTCATCTGTTGAGGGGCATTTGGGTTGGTTCCAGGTCTTTGCTATTGTGAAGAGAACTGCAATAAATATAGCTGTGCATGTATCTTTGTGGTAGGATGCGTCTTGTGGGTGTATACCCAGGAGTCGAATGGCTGGGTGAGGTGGTAGGCTCATTTTTAGTTTTTAAGGGTTCTCCACACTGCTTTCCACAGTGGTTGTACAAGTTTACATTCCCACCAGCAGTGGATGAGTGTTCCCCTTTCCCCACAACCTCTCCAGCATTTGGTGTCTTTTGTTTTCTTGATCTTGGCTAGTCTTATTGGAGTGAGATGATACCTTACCGTGGTTTGCATTTCCTTAATTATTAATAATTTTGAACACTTTTTAAGATGTTTCTCAGCCATCATTACTTCCTTACTGGTGAAGTCTCTGTTCAGCTCTTACTCCATCTTTTGAGTTGGTCATTTGTTTTCTTCTTTGCTTTTTAAGTAGCTTATATATTCTGGATGTTATTGCTTTGTCTGATGTATCCATGGTGAAGGTTTCCCCCCACTCTGTGGGTTTTCTCTTCACTTCCTTGATTGTTTCTTTTGCTGTACAAAAGCTTTTGAGTTTGATGAGGCCCCACTTGTCAGCTGCTGTCCTTATTACCTGTGCAGCTGCTATTTGATTTAGAAAGTCTTTTCCTACACCTATGTCTTGTAGGTTGCTGCCAACTTTTTCTTCTATCACCTTCAGGGTTTCAGGTTATAGGTTGAGATCTTTGATCCACTTGGAGTTTATTTTTGTACAGGTGATAGGTAGGGGTTTAATTTTGTTCTCCTACAAATGGTGATCCAGTTTCGCTAACACCATTTGCTGAAGATGCTATCTTTCCTCCATTGAATTTATTTTTTTTCTTTTGGCCCCTTTGTCAAATATGAGGTGGCTGAAATTATATGAGCTCAAGTTTGGGTCTTCAAATTTGTTCCATTGGTCAATGGTTCTGGGTAATTTTTTTTTTTTTTTGCCAGTACCAGTCTGTCTTTATGACTATAGCCCTGTAAAATAGCTTGAAATCTGGTAATGTAATTCCCCCAGTATTGCACTTTTCACTCAGGGCTGTTTTAGCTATTCGGAAATTTAAGGATTTTTTTCTAAGTCTGTGAATAAGCTAATGGGGATTTTGATTGGGATTGCATTGAATCTGTGCATTAATTTGGTTAGAATGGACATTTTTACTATATTAATTTTTCTAATCCATGAGCATTGGAGGTCTTTCCATCTTTTGATGTCATTTAAAATCTCCTTGTTTAGGGTTTAAAAATTTTTGTTGTAGAGGTCTTCGGTGTCTTTGGTTAGGTTTATTCCTAGGTATTTTATTTGGGGGGGGGGCTATTGTGATTGCGAAGGTCTCCTTATATTCATTCTCCAGTTGCTTATTGTTGGTGTAGAGGAAGGCTACTGATTTTTCTAGGTTTATTTTGCATCCTACCAATTTACTGAAACTTTTGATCATTTCTAAGAGTTTTCTGGTGGAGATTTTAGCATCCCTTAGGTAAACTATCATATAATCTGCAAAAATGGATAGTTTGACTTCCTCTTTTCCAATTAGTACTCCTTTCATTTTGCTTTATTGCCTTATTGCCCTAGCAAGCATTTCAAGCTCTATATTGAAGAGGAGTGGCAATAGTGGACAGCCTTGCTGTGTTCCTGCCTTTAAGAGGAATACTTCCAAATTTTCTCTATTTAGGATGATGATGGATGTGGGTGTCTTGTATATGGCTTTGTTTACATTGAGGAATTATCCTTCCATTCTAATTCCCTCTAAGATTTTAAGCATGAAGTGACGCTGGATTTTGTCAAAAGCTTTTTCTGCATCAATTGAGATGACTGTGTGTTTTTTGTCATTAAGTCCCTTTATGTGTTTTATGACACTTATTGATTTACATTTGTTGAACCATCCCTGCATCTCTGGTATGAATCCAACCTGGTCATGATGGATGATCTTTTTGATGTGGGTCGGTATGTGATTTGCAAGTATTTTGCTGAGAATTTTTGGATCTGTGTTCATCAATGATATGGGTCTATAGTTTTCTTTCTGGTTTGTGTCTTTGCCTGGATTTGGTATTAGAGTGAGGCTGGCTTTGTAGAAGGAATTTGTGATAATTCTCCCTGTCTGTATCCTTCTGAAAAGTTTGAGCAATAATGGTTGTAAGACCTCTTTAAATGTTTTATAGAATTCTGCTGTGAAACCATGTGGGCCTGGGCTTTTTTTAGTTGTGAGGTTTTTTATTACATCTTCAATTTCCTCAAGTGATATGAGTCTGTTTAAGCAGTCAATGTCTTCTTGGTTAAATTTTGGCAAATCCCGGGATTTTAGATATTCATCCAATTCTCTTAGGTTTTCAAATTTGGTAGAGTATAGGTTTTTGAAGTATTCTCATAAGATTGTCTGGATCTTTTCTTTACCTGTTGTGATGTTTCCCCTTTCACAACAAATGCTATTGATTTGGAGTTGCTATTTCTTTCTTTTGGTTAACTGGGCAACAGGTCTGTCTATTTTGTTTATCTTTTCAAAGAACCAGCTTTTAGATTCATTGATTTTTTGTATGGTTTTCTTTATTTCTATTTCATTGATTTCTACTCTGATTTTTGTTATTTCTTCCTGTCTGTTAGGTTTAGGGTTCATTTGTTGTTGAACTTTCAAGGGTTTTAGCTGCTGTGGTAGATCATTTATTTGTTCTCTTTCTGTTTTTTTTTTTTTTTTAATGTGGGCACTTAGGGCTATAAATTTCCCTCTTAGGACTGACTTTAATGTATCACACAGGTTTTGTTGTGTTGTACTGTCATTTTTGTTTAGTTCCAGGAATGCTTTTATTTCATTATTTATTTCTTCTCTGACTCACTCATTGTTCAGTATTGTGTTGATTAGTCTCCATGTGTTGTTATAGTTAGTCGGGCTTACCCTGGTGTTAATATTGAGCTTTATTGCACTGTGGTCTGATAGAATGCATGGAATAATTTCAATCCTTTTGAATTTGTTGAGGTTTCTTTTGTGTTCCAGTATGTGGTCAATTTTGGAGAATGTTCCTTGGGGCTCTGAATAGGAAGTATATTCTTTGGTGTTTGGATGGAATATTCTGTATATATCTGTGAGGTCCATTTGGTGTATTGTGTTGTTCAGTTCTGATGTCTCTTTGTTTATTTTTTGTCCAGTTGACCTATCCAGGTGGCTCAGTGGGGTATTGAAGTCCCCCACTATTAGTGTACTGGGACTAATCTGTGTCCAGGTCCTGAAGGATTGTGTTTATAAAGTTTGGTGCACCAGTGTTCGGTGCATAAATATTTAAGACTGTGAGATCTTCTTGGTTAATTGTTCTATTGATAAGGATATAATGGTCCTCTTTGTCTTTTCTGATTAATTTTACTTTGAAGTCTATTTTAGCTAATATTAGAATAGCCACTCCTGCTTACTTTTTGGTACCATTTGCTTAGAATATTTTTTCCATCCTTTCACTCAAAGTTTATCTGTCCTTGAGGGTGAGGTGGGTTTATTGGAGGCAGCATACAGATGGATTCTGTTTCCTAATCCATTCTCCCAGTCTATGTCTTTGGATTGAGGAGTTTAGAACATTGATATTTAATGTTATTATTGAGAAATGTGTGTTTCCTTTCAAATTATTTTTCGTTTGCATTCTTGGTCTAGGTATTAATTTACTCCGTTATGCTTTTGGTAATTTCTCCCTTGGGTTGCTTAAGGATACTTGCTCCTTTCCTCTGTTCTTTGAATTGCTTTGAGTATTTTCTGAGGTGTTGGTTTTTTTGACACGTGTTCTTTCATGTTGTTTATGTCATGAAAGATTTTTCTTTCTCCTTCAATTATGATTGACATTTTTGTTGGGTATAGTAATCTGGGTTGGCATGTTAAGTCATTTAGTATTGATGATACTTTGGTCCATGTTCTTCTGGCTTTCATGGTTTGCACTGTGAAGTCAGACGTGATTCTGATGGGTTTCCCCTTATATGTAACTTGTTGTTTTTCTCTTGTGGTTTCCAGTATTTTGTCCTTGTTTTTAGCATCTAGTGTTTTAACTATGATATGACGTGGGGAATTTCTATTCTGTTCTTGTGTATTTGGTGTTTTATGTGCTTCTTGTATTTCTATGGATTTGTCTTTTTTCAGTTTGGGGTAGTTTTCTTCTATTATTCTGTTGAAGAACTGCTCAATACCATTCTCTTGGGATTATTCTCCTTCCTCTGTCCCTATGATATGGTTTGGTCTTTTCATAGTGTCCCACATTTCCTGGTTGTTCCACTCTTGGTTATTTTTTAATTTTTCATAATCTTTACTTGAGGTTTCTAGCTGTTTTGTGTTATCCTGAAAGTCTGATATTCTTTTTTTCTGCTTCTTCCATTCTGCTTCTGAGGCTTTTCCCCATCCTTTCTTGATGATTGGATGAATGTTCAATTTCCTTCTTTGTATCATCCTGCGATTTCTTCAGTATTTCCACTTCCTTTTGGAGGTTTTCATTCTTTTCTTGTAGCTCCTTGATTGCTGGTCAGTTTCTTTTTTCCTTTCAGCCTGAGATCTTTTCAATGTTTTCAGTTCTTTTTGGAGTTTCTCATTCTCTCCCTTTAGTTCTTTTTGGAGTTTATATTTCTCTTCCTCTAGCTCTTTTCGGAGTTTGTATTTCTCTTCCTCTAGTTCTTTTCTGAGTTTATAAATCTCTCCTTTTATTTCTTTCCAGAGTTTATCATTCTTTACTTCTATTTCCTTCATGAATTTTTCATTCTCTCCCTTTAACTCTCTGATTTGTTCTTTAAATTCTGAATATGACTACAATTGTTTTTCTAAGTTCAGTATCTTGATTCCCTTCCAGGGAGATCTCATTGTTGGGATCTTGTATAGGATTGGTTGAGTTCAGTGGGGATTTATTTTGAGCTTTTCCCATATTGTTGATTTTCCATTGTGTTTTGGGCATGTGTATTTTTGTTGTTGCTGTTTTTCCCCCCTTGTTTATTTGTTTGCCTTCTGTTGCTAATCTCAAATGTTAATATGGAGGACTGGTTGGTCACTCAGTTTGCTTCCTGTCAGTTTCTTCCTCAGTTATGGCTATGCAGGCTCCAATCACAAATACTTCTGGCTCCCCCCAACATCATTAAACCACAGCACCAGCAGTTTATACTTTCCATCTCAGTATCAGTAGCTTGGGGGGGGGTATTGAATCCTTTGGCCCTCGCACCAGTCCCCACCTGAGCAGTTGGGCATAGAGAGTGTGCGCCTTCTAGCCACACACAGAGATCCTCTCTATGGTCCTATGGTTAGGCATGTCTGCGGACTTGGGCCACCTGATGGGCAAGCACAGCACAGACTGACTGAGTATTTGGGCACAGAGAATGTGTGCCCCTGGCGGGCCTCCTTAGATTGACAGTTTAAACAGACCCATAACATTTGAGGACATTGAAGTTGTGATTAAAAAAAACCCAAAAAAAAAAAAGCCCAGATGGTTTCACACCAGAATTCTATAAAATATTTAAAGAATGCTTACAACTATCACTACTCAAACTGTTCAATAGGATGTAAACAGAGGAAAATCTACCAAATTTCTTCTGTGATGCCAGCATCACTCTAATACCAAAACCAGGGAAAAACAAAACCAAAAAAAGAAAACTATAGACCCATCTGATTAATGAACATAGATGCAAAACTTCTCAACAAAATACTTGCAAATCACGTGTAGATCCACATC
>VZQC01006228.1:942793-987793 GCA_009823505.1 Rhizomys pruinosus | reverse complement strand
GTCTTTATACTACTTCTTAAAGTGCTTAAAAAAGACTACAGCACAATTGCATGGCTATCTCTTTACTACTGTAGAAAGTTTCCATGAAATAGGATGTTTGACAAAACATAAAGTGTCAGATTGTATACTTACTGCATAGCTATTCACATATTATTTTAGTATATTAAATAATAAATTACTGGGTACTAGAAAGATGGCTCATTAGTTTAGAGTAATTGCACTTCTCAAAGGATTTCTACAAAAGAAATCCTTAAATTCATATGGAAAAACTAAAGACCCTGAACAGCTAAAGCAATCCTGAATGAAAAATGCAATACAAGGCAGATTGCCCTGTATGAAACACTTGCAGGGGACACTTGTAGGAAACACTTGCATGAAGCTGCAGCAACAAAGCACCTCTCACTCGTTCTTCTCAAAGCTGTTTATTATTCAGGCAGGCAGGTCTTGTCAGCAAGCACATCTTTTCTCCTTCTCCAAGCCTTTCCCTCTAAGCCTTCTCCTTCCTCAGGCAAGCAAGCTTCTCTCTAAGACTAGAAAGGAGAGAGTCCCTCTATTTATCCACCTTCCCAGCCCAGGTTGCGTGGCCTTAGTCTATTGGTATCATCTGGCCTGATCTTGTATACAGGGTGCACCTGCACAGCTCAAACGGTGAGCGTGTCTTTACTTTGAGGTAGGAGGGAATCAGGTGTTATTCATAAGACTCAGGTGTTAGTCATAAAACTTTGCTAAAGTCTCGGGTGCCTTCTTAGGACTGTCACCACACCTGCTCTCCACATCTCCCCCTGTTTTATTATTTTAGTAAAGAGATTATCAACTGTTTTCCCTTTTCCGGGCTTTAACTGTTTCTTCTTTTTTGGACTTTAACTGTTTCTCCTTTTTTGGGCTTTAACTATTTTTTCCTTATTGTCCCCTATTTTCCGGGGAGCCTTCCTTATTGTCCCCATTTACCGGGGAGCCTTCCTTATTGTCCCCATTTCCGGGGAGCTTTCCTTATTGTCCCCATTTACCGGGGAGCCTTCCTTATTGTCCCCATTTACCGGGGAGCCTTCCCCCCCTTTACTGGGCTTTAACTGTTAACTATTCCTCCTTTTCTGGGCTTTAACTATTTTTTCCTTATCTGGGCTTTACTTATTTTTTAGTATTTGTTTTTGTTCCCCCTCCGAGGAGCTTTACTGTCCCCCCTCCCGGGAGGCCTTATTGGGCCAGCTCTTATTGGGTCAGCTTGGCGGGTTCTGGATTCACACCGAGCCTGTGGACTGTCCCCTTTCCCACGCACGGCGGTGCCCCAGTCCCCAGTTCAGCCTCTGCTACGAGAAAGTCCAAACCACCGCTTCGGCAGGGCTGCTCCGCCACCTCGCCTGCAGGCTGTCCAGCGCATGGCGGTGCCCCAGTTCCCAGTTCAGCTTTTGTCACGAGAAAGTCCAAACCGCCGCTTCGGCGGGGCTGTTCCGCCTCCTCGCCTGCAGGCTGCTGGCCGCCGACGTCATCTCCTGCACGCCCCGTCCTTCTCATCTCCTGCACGCCCCGCGCTTCCTGCGCCAAGTTTCAGTCGAACGGCTGGTTTTTTCTCTGGGTCTGTCCGATCGTTGCTCAGGCCAGCTCGGCGGGTTCTTTCTGGCTATGCCGAGCCTGCGGCACCGAGGCCCTTCCAAGTGCCTGCTCACAGTCTCTGCTAGCCGAGCCCTGTTGAAGCCTGGTCTGAAGTCCTGGTCTGAAGTCTCTGCAGCTCTGTTGAAGTCTCTGCAGCAAATGTCTTAAGCCGCTTTGGAAGCCTGGTCTGAAGTCCTGGTCTGAAGTCTCTGCAGCTCTGTTGAAATCTCTGCAGCAAATGTCTTATGTCTCTCTGTTGTGCTAATGCTGCATTCTTAAGTCTTTGTAGCAAATGTCTTAAGTCTCTTTGTTGCTGCTTGCTGCAGTCGTAAGTCTCTGCAGCTCAGCAAATGTCTTTTCTCTCTTTGTTGCACTTACGCTGTAGTCGTTATCCAGCTTGAGCCTCTTTTGTGAGATGCTCCTCTGCACTTGCTCAAGGTCCCTCGCGGCTGTCTTCTTCGATGCTGCGCCGCCTCGCCCGGCCCGCGGCCCCTAGCACACTCAGAGCCCGAAGCCACGCATAAGACTTGGCTAAAGTTCCGGGGGCTCTGGGCTGAGCGTGGCCGTTGCTCTGCCTCCCCGTATGGGCCACCACTTGTATGAAACATTTGCAGGGGACAGTTGTAGGAAACACTTGTATGAAGCTGCAGCAACAAAGCACCTCTCGCTCATTCTTCTCAAAGCTGTTTATTATTCAGGCAGGCAGGTCTTGTCAGCAAGCACATCTTTTTTTCCTTCTCCAAGCCTTTCCCTCTAAGCCTTCTCCTTCCTCAGGCAAGCAAGCTTCTCTCTCAGACTAGAAAGGAGAGAGAGTGTCTATGTGTGTGTGTCTATCTAGAAAGTCCCTCTATTTATCCACCTTCCCAGCCCAGGTTGTGTGGCTGGTCTATTGGTATCATCTGGCCTGATCTTGTATACAGGGTGCACCTGCACAGCTCAAACGGTGAGCGTGGCTTTACTTAGAGTTAGGAGGGAATCAGGTGTTAATCATAAGACTCAGGTGTTAGTCATAAAACTTTGCTAAAGTCTCGGGTGCCTTCTTAGGACTGTCACCACACCTGCTCTCCACATTGCCCTATCTGACTTCAAGGTATATTACAGGACCATAGTCATAAAGACAACCCGGTACTGGCACAAAAACAGACCCATTGACCAATGGCACAAAATTGATGATCCAAACTTGAGCTCATACAATTTCAGCCACTTCATATTTGACAAAGGGGCCAAAGACCCTCAATGGAGAAGGATAGCATCTTCAGAAAATGGTGCTGGGAAAATTGGATCATCATTTGTAGAAGAACAAATTTAAATCCCTACTCACCCTGTACAAAAATAAACTCCAAGTGGATCAAAGATCACAATGTGAAGCCTGAACCTCTCAAGGTGATAGAAGAAAAAGTTGGCAGCAACCTACAAGACATAGGTGTAGGAAAAGACTTTCTAAATCACACAGCAGCTGCACAAAATATAAGGTAAACAACTGACAAATGGGACCTCATAAAACTCAAAAGCTTCTGTACAGTGAAAGAAACAGTCAAGGAGGTGAAGAGAAAACCCACAGAGTGGGAGGAAATCTTTACCAGTGATACATCTGACAGAGCATTAAACTCAAGAATATATAAATTACTCAAATAAACAAAGAAGTAAGAAGACAAATGACCTACTCAAAAGATGGGGTAAAGAGCTGAACAGAGACTTCACAAGTGAGGAATTAAAGATGGCTGAGAAACATCTTAAAAAGTGTTTACCATAATTAATAATTAAGGAAATTCAAATTAAAACCACTCTCAGATATCGTCTCAAATGCAACTAACTATGGTCAAGAAAACAAAAGACAAAAGATGCTGGAGAGATTGTGAGGAAAGAGGAACACTCATCCACTGCTGGTGGGAATGTAAACTTGTTCAACCACTATGGAAAGCAGTGTGGAGAATCCTTAAAATACTTGGAATACCATCTTTAATTCCAGTTCCAGGGGAATCCTACCCCCTCTTCTGACATCCACAGCATTGTATGACACGGGTGTCCTAACCTACATGCAGACAGTACAGTCATACACATAAGAATAATATATAAATTTAAAAAAATCCTCAGAATAAGCCTACCACCTGACCCAGTCATACCACTCCTGGATATATACCCAAAAGACTTATCCTACTGCAAAGATACATGCACATCCATGTTTATTGCAACTCTCTTCACAATAGCAGAGACCTGGAACCAACCCAAATCCCCTTCAACAGAGGAGTGGATGACAAAAATGTGGTATATCTACACAATGGAGTACTATTCAGTGGTAAAGAAAGATGGCATTATGAACTTTGCAGGTAAATGGATGGAGCTCGAGTCCATTAGGCTGAGTGAAATAACACAGTCCCAGAAAAACAAGAGACAAATGGTCTCCCTCACTTGTGGATGCTAACACCAAATCCCCCAGATGAAAGGCAAGCTGAATGACATTATTGTTATGTATTTCTGCTTATCTGAAAGCAACTATGTTGTCATAATGTGAATCTCTCAACAGGCTCTAGAATCCAACCACTACTTATTTTCAGACTGTAATTACTGTGTATGGGTGGAGAGTATATATCCATATTTTAGGGTAATATAAAATTAATGGAGGAAAATGTGAATTTCTAAGCATAAAAAAAGACTGAGAGAAAGATGCAGGAAAGCCATGGCAGAACGCATGATCTGGGATGGAGTGTGGAGAAGGGAAAAGGGAATATGCCTGAACTGAATTGAAAAAATAATGTCTGAAATAAACAAAACACCAATAAAAGCATACATACAAAAAGAAAATCTAGAGAGAAGCATAGTTCAAAAACCCACTGAAAGATTACACATACAATAGCTCTTCATGAGTACATGTGTGTAGCTGAAGGCTACATATTAAGAAACAGGGCCAGACTGGTGAAACCTCCCTTTGAATCAAATTATTTACCAGGGTAGTATAAGAGACCCGAAATTACACAGGTTATTTGGCCATAGCCCTTGATTGACTCCCAGAACTTGAAGGTAAGACCGTAGTGCAGAAGATATGGTGTAAGTTGGGCTGTCTTCCAAAAAAATGGACATTTTTAAAATTGAAAGTTTTCTCATGCCCCAGAGCTACAACCTAAGACTGTGAACTGGACGGACAGGTTCTTCTGAAGGGAAGGGAGGAGGAGCCAGAGATCTAGAGACTCCTACAATTTACCTAGAGAGAGCAGCTGAGGGAAAATGCTTGCTGACAACCCAGGGAACTTTGAGGAAGCCAACAGTGTTGTATGGAGAGCCAGAGGTTGTTGCCAGAAATGAACATGAGGGGGAACATACCCCACCCTGACCCATTCACTCTGAGAGCAAGCTTGAGTAAATTCTCTAGTCTCCCCTAAAATAAGATATGAGAGTCTATCCCTTGACTTGCCTTGGAAACTGCAGGCAGCAGGGCTTGGGACACCACATTTATGGTACTCTCCTGAGTGGGATCTCTGCTACACAGGAGAAGCTCAAGACAAGAATGTAAATCGGTATTCCATCACGCAACACTAATTTGACTAGTGGGTATTGAAAAAAGGGGATATGAAAGCAAAATGTGGATAGGCTGTGGGGAGTCCAACATCTGATCCTCAGGGGTCTATTGTTATTTTGGAGGGGGCGTTGGAGTGCCTTGCTCCTTTCAGCTTTTGCATTTACCAGTTCCATTCACTTCAGGACAAAATCAGGTCTTCCTAGATCAGACGACCTTTTCTGAAGCATGAGCAGACTTTCGTCTTTATAGACTGGACACTGGATGAAATGCCATTAGTGGCTCTCCAAGTTCTCCCTGAACAGGGAGATTGGTGACCCACATTTTCAGGACATTTAAAGAGATGCCCCCATGCATAATCCCCTAAGAGTTAGATAACTTCTGAAGGCAAGGAACAAAGTTATCCCTTATGTCCCTCAGCCAAATTGGTATGGACTTTAAGTATGGTCATTAAGCACCCAGAAAAGCTAAGTTGCACCACCTTATTACATTGCACCTATATTAAAATTGCATCCTTAGGAAACAAACTGCATGCTATTTCCATATCATATGTCTTGATTCTCATCTTTTCATTTTAATCTAATATTACTCTAAAAGATGCACACATACCTTCCATCATATACCAAAAACCCAAGATTTGAAAATAAATGTTAGGTCAGCTCTAGAACCTGTTTAGGGATTTACAATGCCACAACACAATTGTCTTTAGATCATGAGGAATATAACTTTAACCTTGCTCAGTTTAATGTACAACTAGGTACTTGGTACTAGCATCCACAGATGAGGGATACCATTTATCTTTTGTTTTTCTGGGAATGTGTTACTTCACATAGCATAAAATCTTCTAGTTCCATCTGTTCAGCTCTTTACTCCATCTTTTGAGTGAGTCATTTGTTTTCTTTTTTCTTTGTTTTTTGAGTGGTTTGTATATTCTGGAAGTTAATGCTCTGACAGATGTATCAGCAGTGAAGGTTTCCTCCCACTCTGTGGGCTTTCCCTTCACTTCCATTATTGTTTCTTTTGATGTACAGAAGCTTTTGAGTTTAACGAGGTCCCATTTCTCAATTGTTGATCTTATTATTTGTGCAGCTGCTGTCTGATTTAGGAAGTATTTCCCTACGTGTATGTCTTGTAGGTTACCGCCAACTATCACCTTCAGAATCTTGGATTTCACATTAAGGTCTTTTATCCATTTGGAGTTGATTTTTGTACAGGGTGACTGGTAAGGGTTTAATTTTATTCTTCTACTAGTGGTGATCCAGTTTTGCTAACAAAATATGCTGAAGATACTGCCTTTCCTCCACTGAGTATTTTGGGCCCCCTCGTCAAATATGAAGTGATTGAAGTTGTATGTGCTCAAGTTTGGATCTTCAGTTTTGTTCCATTGTTCTACATGTCTGATTTTGTGCCAATACCAGGCTGTTTTTATGACTATAGCCCTGTAATATAGTTTGATGTCTGATATAGAAATCCTCCCTGTATTTCACTTTTTACTCAGGGTTGCTTTGGCTATTCAGGGTCTTTTGTTGTTCCACAAAATTTAAGAATTTTTTTCCAAGCCTGTGAAGAATGTCCTTGGGATTTTAATTGGAATTGAGTTGAATCAGTATATTAGTCTGGATAGAATGGGCATTTTTACTATACTAATTTTTGCAAACCTTGAGCATGGGAGATCTTTCCATCTTCTGATGTCTTCCTCAGTCTCATTCTTTAGTAGTTTATAATTTTTGTTGTAAAGATCTTTGGGGTTTTTGGTTAGGTTTGTTTCTAGGTATTTTATTGTTTTTGAGGCTATTGTGATTGGGAAGGTCTCATTTTTTTTCCTGCTTCAGTTGCTTGTTGTTGGTGTAAAGAAAGGCTACTGATTTTTCTAGGTTGATTTTGTATCCTGCCACTTTATTGAAACTCTTAATCATTTCTAGGATATTTCTGGTGGAGTTTTTAGCATCCTTTATGTAAAATAACATATTATCTGCAAAAAGGGATAGTTTATCTTCCTCTTTTCCAATTAGTATTCTTTATATATATATAAATTTATTTTTATTTTTTAACAACTCTAGACCTGTGTCCCCCTCCATTCCCTGACTCCACCAGAGCTCATGCATTCTGCCAAACATGCCTTTCATCTCTTTCTCAGTCTTTCTCAATATTTTCCATGAGAAAGTTGACTGTTTTGAGCAGAAGTTCACTGTTTCAGTCAGTTCTTTGATGCAGCCCTTTCTGTTGTTGTAGTTTTTGTTGTTTCCAATATGCATCACTTCCAACTGCTTTGGACAAAAGCTTAGGGGGCCATACACAAGAAAGACTTACAACTGTGTAATTGGCACTAGCATCCACAGATGAGGGATACCATTCATCATTTGCTTTTCTGGGACTGTGTTACTTCACTCAGCATGATGTCCTCTAGCTCCAGCCATTTTCCTGCAAAGCTCATGATGTCATCTTTCTTTATTGCTGCATAGAACTCCATTGTGTAGATGTACCAAATTATCTCTATCCACTCATCAGTTGAGGGACATTTGTGTTGGTTCTAGCTCCTTTCTATTGTGAAGAGAGCTTAAATAAACATGGCAGTGCATGTATCTCTGTTGTGGGGTGAGTCTTGAGGGTACATGCCCAGGAGTAGTATGGCTGGGTTGGGTGGCAAGTTCATTCCAAGTCTTCCAAGGGCTCTCCACACTGCTTTCCATAGTGGCTGTACGATTTTACATTCCCACCAGCAGTGGATGAGTGTTCCCCTTTCCCCACAACCTCTCCAGCACATGGTATCATTTGTTTTTTGATCCTAGCCAGTCTTATGGGAGTAAGATGATATCTAAAAGTGGTTTTGACTTGCATTTCCTTAATGATTACTGATGGTGAACACTTCTTAAGGTGTTTCTCAGCCATCTCTAATTCCTCACTTGTGAAGTCTCTGTTCAGTTCTTTGCTCCATCTATTGAGTGGGCCATTTGTTTTCTTTTTTCTTTGTTTCGTGAGTAGTTTATATATTCTGGAAATCAAAGCTTTGTCAGATGTATCTGTGGTGAAGGTTCCCTCCCACTCTGTGGGATTTCTCTTCACTTTCTTGATTGTTTCTTTCCAATTAGTATTCTTTTAATTTCATTTTCTTGCCTTATTGCCCTACCCAGTATTTCAAGCACTATATTGAAGAAGAATGGTGACAATGGGAATCCTTGTTGGGTTCCTAACTTTGTCAGGAATCTTTGTATCTTTTCTCCATTTAGGATGACACTGGCTGTGGGTTTCTTAAATATGGCTTTGCTTATGTTGAGGAATGATCCTTCCAGTCCAATTCCCTCTAGTACTTTAATCATGAAGGGATGTTGGATTTTGTCAAAGCCTTTTTCTTCATCTACTGAGATGATCGTGTGGTTTTTGTCTTTCAGTCCATTTATGTGTTTTATGATATTTACAGATTTTCTTTTTTTTATTTATTTCTGTATGTGTATGAATGTACTGTCTGCATGCAGGTTTGTGCACCCGTGTCATTCCCATCCCTGCATCTCTGGTATGAATCCAACTTGATCATGGTGAATGATCTTTTTGATGTGGATCTGTATATGGTTTGCAAGTATTTTGTTGAGAATTTTTGCATCTGAGTTCCTTAATGAAATGGATCTGTAGTTCTCCTTTTGGTTGCATCCTTGCCTGGTTTTAGTATTAGAGTGATGCTGGCTTCATAGAAGTAATTTGGGAGATTTCCTTCTGAATGTATCCTTCTGAACAATTTGAGTAATAATGGTTGTAATTCCTCATTAAATGTTTTATAGAATTCTGCTGTGAAATAGTCTGAACCTGGGCTTTTTTTAGTTGGGCAGTCTCATTACATTTTCAATTTGTTCATATATTATGGGTCTGTTTAAGCTGTCAGTCTCTTCTTGTTTTAGCTTTGGCAGTTCCTCGGATTGCAGATATTCATCCATTTCACTTAGATTTTCCAATTTAGTATAGGTTTTTGAAGTATTCCCGAATGATTATGTGGATATTTTCATTTTCTGTTGTGAAATTTCCTCTATCATTATGAATTCTATTGATTTGGAATTGCTCTTTCTTTCTTTGGGTTAACTTGGTGAGGGGTCTGTCTATCCTGTTTATTCACTCAAAGAACCAAATTTTGAATTCAATGATTTTTTTATCATTTTGTTTCTATTTCATTTATTTCTGCTCTGATTTTTGTTATTTCTACATGTCTCTTGCATTTAGAGTTTATTTGTTGTTGTCTTTCAGGTGTTTTTAGCTGCAGTGTTATCTCATTTCTCTGTACTCTTTCTGTTTTGTTTAATTTTTTTTTTTTAATGTAGGCACCCAGGGCTATAAACTTCCCTCTGAGAACTGTTTTAAAGTGTCCCATAGGTTTTTTTGTGTTGTACTTTCAATTTCATTTAGTTCTACGAATGCTTTTATTTCTTTCTTTATTTCCACTTTGACCCATTCATTATTCAGTAGTGTGTTGTTTAGTCTCCATGTGTTTGTGTAGGGAGCAGGTCTTATCCTGGTGTTAATATTGAGCTTTATTGCATTATGGTCTGATAGAATGAATGAAGTTATTTCAATTTTTTGTATTTGTTCATTTTTTTTCTGTGTCCAAGTATATGGTCAATTTTGGAGAATGTTAGGTGGGGTGCTGAGTACGAAGTATATTCTCTGGTGCTTGGGTGGAATATTTGCGAGTTGTCTGTGAGGCCCATTTACTGTATTTTATTGTTCAGTTCAGATGTCTCTCTGTTTATTCTTTGTCCAGTCGATCTGTCCAAAGGACTCAGTGGGGTATTGAAGTCCCCTACTGTGAGTGTGCTGGGGTTAATCTGTGCCTTTGATGTCCTGTAGAGTTGTATTTATAAAGGTCAGTGGACCATAGATTTGTGCATATATATTCATGATTGTGACATCTTCATGGTTAATTTTTGCTTTGATAAGGATGTAATGGCCCTCTTTGTCTCTTCTAATTGTTTCTATTTTGAATTCTATTTTGTCTGACATTAAAATAGCAACTCCTGCTTTCTTTTTTGTGCCATGTGCTTGAGATTTTTTTTATCCTTTCACTTTAAGTTGGTGCCTATCCTTGAGGGTAAGATGGGTTCCTTGTAGACAACATATTGATTTATTCTGTTTCCTAATCCATTCTCCCAGCCTATGACTTTTGATAAGGGAGTTTATTCCATTAATATTTAAGGTTATAATTGAGAGGTGTGTCTTGCTTCCTTTGACCTTATTATCCATTTAGATTTTTTCATCTATGTTTCTACCTCTGAATTTCTGCTTTTATTAATTTCTTTTTTCAATGTGCCTGAGAGTAGTTGCTCCTCTCCTCTGTCCTTTGAATTGTTTCAAGTATTCTCTGAAGGGTTGGTTTTCTGGACATGTATTCTTTTTTTACATCTATTTTTTAATTTTATTTATTTATTTATTTATTTATTTATTTATTTATTTATTTTCTATGTGTATGAATGTACTATCTGCATGTAGGCCTGTGCACCCGTGTCTTGCAATGCTGCAGAGGTCAGAAGAGGGTGTCGGATTCCCCTGGAACTGGAGTTCTCCTGGAATTGGAGTTACAAACAGTTCTCAGCTTCCATGAGGTTGCTGGGGATCGAACCCAGGTCATCTGCAAGAGCAGTTGGCACTCTTAACCGCTAGGCTATCTCTCCAGCCCCCTGGACATGTATTCTTTCATCCTGTTTATGTCATGGAAGATTTTTCTCTTTCATTCAACTAGAATCAACATTTTTGATGGGTATAGTAGCATGGGTTGGCACTTGTAATCGTTTAGCACTGGGAATGCTTTGGTCAACATTCTCCTTGTTTTCATCGTTTGCACTGAAAAGTCAGCTGTAATTCTGATAGGTTTCACCTTATATGTAACTTGTTTTTCTCTTGTGGCTTTCAAAAGTTTATCTTTGCTTTAGGTGTCTAGCGTTTCAACTATCATATGGAGGAGGGGAGTTTCTTTTCTGGTCTGGTCTATTTCGTGTTCCATGTGCTTCTTATATTTGTATGGGTTTGTCGTTTTTTAATTTGGGGAAAGTTTCATCTATTATTCTGTTGACAATCTGATCAATACCATTCTCTTGGGATTCTTCTCCTTCCTGTATCCCTATGATGCAAAGGTTTGATGTTTACATATTACTCCACATTTCCTGGTTATTCCACTCTTGTTTATTTTTTAAATTTTTCATAGTCTTTACTTGACCTTTTCAGTTGTTCTGTGTTATCTTCTTGGTCTGATATTCTGTGTTCTGCTTCTTCCATTATGTTTAAAAATAAGCTTTTTTGATAAATGGTGAATATTATTCTTGTCTGTAAAGATAGGGCTTCATATTTATCATATAGTAAGAAATTACATTTGTCTAAGGATGTGGCAGACTAAGGTTTTTATCTAGGATCTATGCTCTCTACAACCGTGTGTATTTGATTATGTTTACAGTGCCACACATGAGGTCCCTTCCACTGAGAGGGCCTTATATTCAATTAGATAGCTGCTAACCCCCAGGATAAAAGTGATGTGCTGGGCCTTTAGCTGATTTTCTCCCATGAGAAAATGCCATGAGACTTAGTCTTCATGGAGGAGTCTTCCAAGTAAGCTCCAGCTAGATTGTTTCAAGTCTTGTGTTCAGAAAGCTACAACTTGCCTAAATGTAGAGAATAATAGACAGCAGAGTGCATGTCCCTGGATAGAATTTCTATATTAAAACTTTGCCGCTTCCACCCAAGGGTGCCTTGTAGAGGAGGGGACAGAAAGAAGTTAAGATTCAGTTTTCCAGGTGGCTCAGAACTTGATCCTATGAACTTATAGTAATAGTGACAGTATGCCCAGAATCAGACAAAAACAAAACAGCATAGTTTTGGAGAAACTCTTAAGAATGCTTAACCTTAGCTGCTGAGCTATTTGCAGCTGATCATGGCTAGTTGAGTAAGAGTGGATGTTTTTTAAGGGAGTGACACTAGATAGTCTGAAGAATTGCCAGTTGTAAGTGTTAACATATAAAACATGCCTGAATTTTGCAGGGGAGTCTATGGGGCTGTAAACAGGGGAGTTAGCCTAAATGTGATAAAGATATATTATATAAAATGCACAAAAATCCAAAAAAGTTTTAAAATTTATGCCTATTAGATAGGTAATCTATTTACACAATTCCTACTCCAAAAATATACCTCCACTAAACTTAAATGTCTCAGCATGAAACAATGAATATCATCAAATTCATAAGATTTTTGCTAGAATAGTCTATATATCTACAATTAAGTATAAATATTTTTAATTTGGCATATTTTACAGAAATGATGCCATTCTGTGCACATTGCTTAATAAATTGTAGAGATCTCTTCACCTTAAGCACCTGCAACTGACTTGGTCTTTGTTACTGTTGTTCATTTTCAGTTATTTGTGTATATTCCATTTTGTCTATAACTTTAATTGATTGAACCAATTAAGTTGTTTTTTTTTAAACTAATACTCCTAAAACAAACAACTGAAACTAAAAATAAAAAAAAAAAGAACCAAAAGCATAACAGTCTCAGGGAGTCCATGGAATTGACTAAGATTTCTCAGCCTACTTTTTTTCCCCAATACTGTGGTGAAAGAAACCAAGCTGCCTGGAAGAGGCAAAGATGAACATAGCGACCTTGAAAGGACGATTTCTACACGATGTGCATCATGCTCCAGGGTTCCTGATGTGGTGAACTTTCATTCATGCTGAGATGCTTTTGGTATTGCACCTGTCTGGGTCTCATTTTTGCTTCTGTGAATAACCCTTCCCTATCCTAATGTAAATAACCTTAATAAACTCTGTGTTCAACAAGTTGAACTTTGATGATAATCTACACCTTGGTCTCTCATTTGTTCCCTATCTGGAGTAGACATTTTATTCATCTCTCCCCAGAAATAGTGTTATACAACTGTGTTTTAAAATCAAATACAGGACGTAAAGATGGTTCAGCAGTTAAGAGCTCTGAATGGCATTGTAGAGGATAAAAGTTCCACTCTCAGCATCCACATGGAGGTTAATGTCTGTAACTCCAGTTCTGGGAGAATTCAACACCTTCCCCTGACTCTGTGAACATCACATGATAAGGGTATAGTTACACATATACAGGCAATACACTCCTACAAATAAAAGAAAAATAAAAAATAAAATTAAATAAAGAGTAAAATCCAGTAAAAAATATAAAATAAATGGATGAGAAAGGAAAACAAGTTTGTGCTAACAAGATGATTACCTTAGAGTACTTGAATAATTTCCTAAACCACAAATTGTATGAAAACATAATTAAGAATAAGTATGATCAGATAACTAAGCATCCTGCATAAATAATTAAAATATTATATTAATTAAAATCTTCAAACCAGATGATTTAAAAAAAACTTAATCAAGGGGCTTGATAAGAGCTGTCAGCAAAGAGCTTGCCATACAAGAAATAAAAAAAAAAAACAGAGAACTCAGGTGTATTTGCAGACAGTTATCATCAGTGGTAAAGTTCATTTGGAATTAGGATCTCTGCAGGACATTCATTTTAATGTAAGTGGGACTACTCCTAGTCATCTAACACTGGGAGAATTTTTCTCTTCCAGGAGTAAGATGTCTCTCAGATCTCATAACTGGGGCTTATAGCTCAGTTTGTGAAAGTGTATCAACTGGGATTTGTTTCCAGAATCGGTGACACTGTTATTGGCAAGGTAAGACAGACTGAAGTTTTCTTTCTCTTAAGTTCTTGCTGAGGATAGAATTAAATTAATTATATTTCCTTAATATATAGGATTCATTTTATAAAAGCTTGTAAAAGTCTGCAATTAAAGAAGATTCTGGGAAACATCCAAAATTATGACTTTTTCAAGGAAATGTGCTCTAAACTTGAAGGGCAAGGATTCATGTTCTAATCTTTTATAAAGTCTAAGATTAGATTTAGGCGGTTGTAACCTCTTTAATCTGATTAAAAGGTAATTTCTACCCATGATCTCATTATTCCAAGGCTTAAAGTCCTCTTAGAGAGTTATAAATTCTGAGGTATTCTGGTTCTTTGATATGCAGCAATTGGAGCAAAATCCTCAAATTAGAAAAGGTTGTGTGTCACTGTGTAGTTAATATTGTTTTGCTTTGGTGCTCTCAACACTAACTCAATTCATAAAACAGCATTCTTTAATTACTGTTAATGTAATCAGTGGCAAATGCTGTGGGATATCTTAAACATTTTTAAACTCCTTTTTACATTTATTTTTTTCTTTTCACAGGAAACAGAAACAATACAAAATGACAATAACAAAACAAAGCAACAAGAACAAAAGAAGAGGGGGGTCCATTTCTATTCTAGTGCAATAAAGAATCAATCTGTAGGGCTTGGTATCTACTATTTTTCCTTCTCTCTCATTCTTTTCTTTCTTCTTTTCCTGCTCTTTCAGAGCTAACAGAAAGATATGTGTTTACTGGCTAGTCCAGGAAGCCTTGAGTTCTCAGCAGGCAAAGCGTCTGGTTAATTTGGGGGTCAAATCCTTAAACTGCCTAATCAATGTCTAGCTTCAATTTAGTTATGTTACCCTCTGAAAAGGGTCACCCCAATTGCCAGAAGGGAATCAGGACACTGACCACTCTGACTTCGACCATCCTAAAAAGGGCACTTGGGTGTGGCAAATGGGATGACACCCAATCAGAGGGTCAATATAAAATACCCCTACTCCTAATTATAGAGAGATAATCATTGCCTGGTGCCTGTCAAAGCAAAATGAAGGCAGGAGTTGTTAGGTACATGATCTAGGCAGGTGACCAGGAGAACAGGATAAATTCCAATGTTCAACTTAAAATTACATGAAAATTTCTTGACCATGGGTTTCAAAGTGTCCATTTATTAGGTTTCTCCTCTGTTCAGTTGGCCATGATGTCTGGACTCGGGCTTTTTAATAGTTAGGATATAAGTTTCCTCTTAGATAGTTCCTAGAAAAAAAGAGGGTATTTTATTATTGAACATTAATTAACAACAACGGTGTACTTAGCCTTTGGCTGGAGGTGACCCTACTCCATTAATCAAGGCCAAGATCTAAGGTTTTTATACCTGTTTAACAGTATTTCATATAACTTTATGCTTAATATGTGGAGGCACAGTTTTTCAGGCTTTAAAGGAAATAAATTGACTACACATCGTTTGGTTATACTTTTTTGGGGGGTGCTTAAGTCCACACAATTACCCCAGTTTAACCAAACTTTGTTTTCTCAAGGTCAATTAAGGTTCTGGTCTTCAGTGGGCACTCAGGTTTTCTGGGAGGGGGGTGCCATGCTTCTTCAGCCCATCCTTAACCAGTTCTATCTAGGAGGTCAAGGTCAGATCTTGGTAGACTGGGCTTCCCTTTTTGCGGGGGTCACACCGGGGGTCTTAGCCAACCTCAGACCTGTGGGACTGGCTGGATCAAAGAGGGTCAGGTGCATCCACTTGCCCACTTCCCCAGCCTCCCTGTCCCAGGAGACAATCAGATGCAGTGGGGAACCAAGTCAAGCAAGGTCTCGTTAATTGTGGGCAACACAATAGTTTATAAAGGCAAAAACCACAAAGGTGTTTCCATGATGCCAAGCGGGCAGCCAATTGTTTCAAAGGGCCAGGTAGCATGCAGGCTGTATGTAATGATTATTACATAGAACTTTATGGGAAACTGGTACTGATCGCGAGCTGTCCACGAGTAGGAAAGTACCTCTGAGCCTATCAGAACTCCCCTCTTTCTTCCTCCCATTTTCAGTACTTGGTCATAGTGACCATTGTAGTTACAGTGGTTTACATAACTCTTTTGCTGAAGTCATTCAGTAGGCGGGGGACAGTCAGTGAGACTCGAGCCAGGCTTAGAGATTTCCAACAGGCCACACTTTTGGAGAGCCTGTAGGGCCCAACACCTTTTGAGCACATGGTGACTTTCCTCTATATTGAGCTTCCTCTTTATATACTAGACACTGGCTAGGCTTCTGTTGGTGGATCTCCAAGATCTCCCTGTATAGGAGTCCTGGTGACCCACAATTGCAGAATATTTTAAGAGATTCCCCCATAAAATATTCCCTGGAACCAATTGACCTCAGAGGACAAGGAACAAAATTGTCCCTTAAATCCTTTGCCACATTGGTATGGGTCTTAGTTATGGGCACTAAGCAAACAAAAATGTTGTTACACCGATCTGGTACTTTCAATTACTGTATTATATTTAGGTAAAGCTTAAAGAAAATCCTATGAAGCCTTGCACAAACATTGACTGGAAAATTATTAAATACCATTGGATAAGAAGGCAAAGCTTATAAAAGAACGTTAAACAATTTTAGGCATATCTTAAATATAAGTGGTTTACTACAAACATAAGTAGTCTCTTTACTTTCTCAAAACCCATATCCTGGTTTGTAGTTTTCCAATAATAGGACATATCTGTTTACCAGAATTAAGATGAAAAAAATTACCAAGTCCATCCAAACCGTCTTCTTCTGGGCTGCATGGCACTAGTTCAGGAAAATAAACTTAGCTTCTCTTGACCCAAGTTATCTTGAAATGGGCAGAACAGATATTAAAAGTAGCACTTGCATAATAAATAGACACAAAAAAATACCTTTCAGTAGTCAAGTTAACTCATTACTTGTCTATGCCCCTTTAATCTAAATCTACAACTGGAAGTCCAGTACAGAGAGAGGAATGGACCAAAAACCAACCACAAACTTGTGTGGTTATAATCCCACTTAGACCATCAGTAAGCTGGCTTTAATATTTGTAACATTCCACTCTAGGAACAGTTAACCACTTCAATGCAGTTCAAGTATCTTATTTTCTACTAAACTTTGTAATATTTATGCCCATCCAGCTGAATGAGGCTGTACCCCCAAATACATCACCACAAAATAAAAACTTTCAAGTAACCCTACAAATCCTGGGGCAGGCTCTGTCCAACCAAATACTTCCATATATTCAGAAACACAGCACATACACCTGGCAAAAAGCCTTTCTATCCTTCCCAAAGTTGTTCCACCTAGTGATCGAATATCCCATACACAAAACACATCCAAAGGCCTTGAATTCTATTTGATCTAGTAATTATCATAGAGACACACCCTTCTTCCTTAGTGCCATTTATTGAATCATTATTTTTTAACCTTACTTTAAGGTGAGGATAATGTCTAATTTTTAAAGGTGAGGTAAGTTTCCTGGAGACCAGAAAAAAAATAAAAAGTCAGGTTTGTTTCATAATCCATTCTACTAGTTTCCGTGTCTTAATTGGAGCATTCATTACATTGATATTTAAAGGTGTTGTTGAGAAAATTAAACTGCTTCCAGTCATCTTGATGTCTACTACATTATTACCATAGGTTTTTTTTTTTTATTTCCATAGTGGTAGTATCATTTGTTCTGGTGTTGATTGTTTATAGTCATACCTGTCCTTTGCTCTTTGTATTGTTTGAAGTATTCTCTGCAGAAATGGCTTATTGGATTTCCTCAACTCCTTAATTTTTCTAATCATATTAATAATTATTCTTTTGAGATCTGTATCCAGAGATAAATCCAAGGGGTTTTCATTACAGGTGTATTAGTCAGGGTTCTCTAAAGAAACAGAAGCAACAGGACAAATATATAGCTATATACAATTTATTGATTTGCTCACATGACAGAGTTCAAGGAGTCCAAAAATAGCCATGCTGCACTGGAGAGGCTGAGAATCCAGGGAACTTCTCAGTCCACAAGGCTGGATGTCTCAGTAGTCCCAATCTGGTGATGAAGGCCCAATGGATTCCAGGAGATCTGCAGGTCTCAGTACACTCTGGGATCCGAAGGATTAATCACAGAAGCAAGAAAAACTCACCAGTGAGAAAGAGGCAAGCCACAGATAAAAAGGGACAAGCTAGCTCTGCCATAGACTTTAGTACTGCCTGCCAGCAGAAGGTAACGCCCACTTTTGGGGTGGGCCATCCGGGTTGAGGTAGTCCAATCTGAAGATCCTTTTTCTCTTATTTGTTCCTTAGTCCAGTCAAATTTAGACCCAGGATTAGCCATCACTAGAGGGTACTTGAATAATTGTATTAGTGTTTGGAGGAAATCTACCTGAGTCTTTTGTTGAGCTGTATACATTTGTGTAGCTTCTGTTGGGAGTGGTTCTAATGTGACATATGTTAATGTAATTGACATTGTTTTTGTTCATATTCTTCAGGTATTTTGTTGACTTTATAATTGATGTACAGCTGTGGATTCTTTAGACTTCAAAATTTCAACTGTATCCTAACATTGTGCAAACCAACACCTCTCACACAACCCACAAACACTTCACCAAATGGACTAAGCCATGCAATAATCAAGCTGGCCTGAACCCCTCCAGACCAGTGAAACCCACATACTGAGTACCCCAGTCACTTGCTGCCCTGTGGGCTAGAAAGTCACAATGCTTAGCTGCAGTGCAGCAGATTCCCCCATATCCAAGTGGGGTCAACCCCATTCACCCACCTGCTGAGATTTACTCACTGAACCACTGTATACCACCCTTAATCTACCAACTGATCCTGTACAGCCAGTCACCAAGGTCTGCACTTGGGTTCAGTAGGAGAAAGGCTCAGCCAACCTCAGTGATATCCCTGTTGTCTCCTGACAATCTCAGTCAAAGTTATAGCCAAATTGTAATCTCAAAGGATCCAAATTCCCTTGGACCATCTCCTATGTTTTCCACTCTCTTGGGGGCCCCTAAGTCCTCCTCACAGAGTGTCCTTAGCTTCTCAGAATTCACTTGCTGTCTCAGAAAAGCTTAAACATACTTTTTAGTGGAGTTACTCTGAACATCACACTTAGCCTCAGAATTTTGTAATTCTGAGGCTGATAAGTCTGATGTTCAGAATTACAGAATTACAAAACGTTCCTTTCTTCCTAGTTTTTTTTTTTCCCAAATAAAGTTTAGCTTCATTGTAATACACACCTGAATGTGTAGCCATCTTATAAAATACAGTTCAGTGAGAATAGTGCAATTCCAAAGATATAAAATCCTTGGAAATGTGAAGTATAACAATATGTAACCTTTCTCTTACTCTATATTTCATTCCTGGATGAAAAATACATTTTTCAGGAAGGAATTCAAAATAATTAAGGGTTTTTCATTTTCCTTCAGAAAAAAAAAATAGAAGCATGAAATTGCTAGCATGTTTCAGATAGTCACAAAAGCAGAATTAGGGAGAAAAAATAGAATATTTATTTAATAATTTAATTTTACTCTGGAATTTTAAAATATGTAGGTGAATGAAATCTGAATTTAGTTATACATGGGCCAGTATTTCCAGCCACTGCCTCAGAGAGTTACAAATGGGAACCATGGGACCTCCCTGGTTATGCCCACAAATTAGCATGTGATGACATAAATTTTGGGATTGGACCCTGTATGATGAGCTCACATTAGCTCTTTAACCTGTCTATTTTGAATAATGCCTCTGTCTGTATTTGGATATAACTTACCATTTGTCCATGTGCTCTGCTTCCCCAAGTGTTCTTTCTACCTGGCCTACCATGGGAATAAATGGGACGGACTGCAAATGATGACCGAATGTAGGGCTCGAAATAATCCTGGAAAATTCGGTATGCTAACCCCACAAACCTGTATCTTTACAATTATTCTTTTTCTCTCCTTAACTTCTACTCTGTGTTGTAGGGCTGGCTCTCCTGCTTGGTTGGATGGATGGGAGGCCAAATTGGGGACGCATGCTTTACACACATGGAGGAAACTGGCATATACCTAGCCTGGCTTGCTTCAACAGTTTTCCTTGCCAGATTCATGCTTCCTAGCTGTGCACTAAACATTTTTCCCCTACTGTCTAGAACTAGTTTTTCCATTCTGGGACACTGCTACCTCCAGTCTAATTCTTGATTTGTAAATTCTCCCCAGGCTTGCTCTGGTGCTCAGCTCAATCCAGAGCCTAGGCTTCTATAATGCAAATTAAGGATTTTCATAGTGACTATGCTACAGGGACAAGAGAAGTGCGTTTTTTTAAGGGACAAGTTTTTCCTTCTTAAAATGACAAGCTATAGAACTCATAATTTAAACATCTCTAACATGTTCTAACCCTTTTAATGTGTCTTGGTTTTCACTCTAAATTTTTTATATTTGTTTTAACCTATTTCTGGATGGAAGTGTGTCACCCTATTGGCTTTTTGTGGGTTTCTTGTCTTTAAATTTCTATAATTCTTCCTACGTAAAACGAATCTTTTTTCATGTACAATTAAAGTACTGGAAAATTTATGTCCATCAGATTTGCAATTGAGTTTCTCCACTAGCTTAGCACGTAAAGACATTGCCCCTTGGCTGGATGTAAATCTCAGTAGATTACCAATACCCTAGCTTAGATGGAGGGTATGTAGCATGAAGTCTTGCCATAGGACCAGCAGTCCTAAGACTGAGTTGAAATATCAGATTAACAGGCCTGTGGGGCTACCAGTCCCACAGATGTTGGTTATAAAACAATAAATTTCATAGGCATTTGCTGTTGTAAGGCCATCAGCCTTCCAAGAAAGTCATGGAACAGCAGTCCTCTTCAGCAACAGTGTAGTTCATCAGCCTCCCTTACCAATTGTGTCTAATAAAATGTCCCCAAAGTGTTAACATCTCTTGGGCTAGGTATATTGAGATAATTTAAAGCCATGGCCATTTGAAAGCTTACACTTACATTTTATATACAAAAGCTGTTGATTTGTACTCCATATGGACGAGCCAGATTAAGATGTAACATTTTTTGCTTTAATCCTGGTTACTCTAAACATCTTATAAGTAAAAATATGTGCACAATAAATTAACTAATTGATTAATTAAAAATCATCTGCATTAAAATTCATGTTGGTCTTTCTAATGTGGTTCACCTTGAAAGCTTTACTCAAAAACTAACCTTAATGCATTTAAAAGATTTTGTTGCACAAAAAACCAAAACAGTTTTCATTCACAGACTTCCTGATTACATGTGGCATGTGCTTTGCTGCCATTTTTCTTGTGTGCTGTATGCACACCTGCTCCTGAACTGAGCACATGGCTTTCTTACTTACTTTAATTTCCTTTGAACTGCCTTTTATAATTTACTTAAAATAACAGTCTGTTTAATTTCAGCAATCTGGCATCCTTTGAGACAGAGACAGATGGATTTCTATGGGAATTTTCAGGCCAGCCATGACAAACAAAAAGTGCTGGCTCAGAAAATTTGTTGGCTCTGATAAACTGTTTCTTGCTAACTATCAGTAAAAATTATCAATGACAACACAAATTAGATCCTTGGTTCAATTTATATGAAAAGGTTTTAAAAAACTGTTTTCTGTTTCTCTTTAAGTATCAAATGATATAATTTTCTCCCCACATGTCTGCATCTGTGTTTGAATGCGTGTTTGTATTTTAATCTCGCATAACTTTATAGCATTAGGTCTATTAAGTTGTCAACTGTAAACAAGGATAGATTTACTTTGTAGGAGAGATGGCCTAGCGGTTAAGAGTACTAACCACTCTTACAGAGGACCTGGGTTCGATCCCCAGCACCCACATGGCGGCCGAGAACCGTCTGAAACTCCAATTCCAGGAGAACTCCAATTCCAGGGGAATCCAGCACCCTCTTCTGACCTCCGCAGCATTACACAACATGGGTGCACAAACTTGCATGCAGACAGTACATTCATACACATACAAAATAAATAAAAAAATTAACAAAACAAAAACAAACAAAACTATTGTGCATGCCTTTAATCACAGTACTCGGGAGGCAGAGGCACGTAGATCTCTGAGAGTTCAAGGCTAGCCTGGTCTAGAGTGAGTTTGAGGAGAGCTGGAAATACAGGGACACCCTATCTCAAAAAGACTGAAAAAAGAAAACAAAACAACAACAAACAACAACAACAAAATAATGATTTATTTATTTTGGTATTAATGAGATTTATTTTATTTATATAAATCTTATTATGCATTTGCATACTGTTTGAGTATATTAAAGGCTGACTCTGGGTGGACAATAACTCTTCCATCCCAGACTCAGGTCTGTTAATATAATCAAAAAATCTAAAATAAAAATAAGGCTTATATCTTTTTTGAGGGGATGGAAGAAGGTCTAGAATTGATTTGTCTTTATTAAGGGAAATTTTTAAAATTACAAATATTGGGGTTGGAGAGCCTAGCGGTTAAGAGCACCGACTGCTCTTGCAGAGGACCCAGGTTCGCTCCCCAGCACCCACAAGGTGGCTGAGAACCGTCTGTAACTCCAATTCCAGGAGAACTCCTGTTCCAGGGGAATCCAACGCCCTCTTCTGACCTCTGCAGAATTGCACGACAAGGATGCACAGACCTCCATGCAGACAATACATTCATACACATAAATAAATAAATAAAATAAAAATAAAAATAAAAAAATACTAAAAAAATTTACAAATATCTAATAACAAGTGTTTTACTAGGTACATACTGCCACCTATTGGTTACACTCCTTCAACACCTGAGACAAAGATTCCAAACAATTCCCATATTTTAGAGCTTAGTAAAATTTTTAGTCTTTAAGGATTTAAATTATTTTTTAAGCATTAAAACAAAAATAAAATCTCAGACATTCAAATGTATTTTATTTGTACATTTAAAAATTAGGTAAAACATCTTTAAAACCAAATTTTGTGCTAAGCCTAAATAAAGCATCTCCAAACATTTAAAGACAATTGATCACTTAAAGTCTGCTTTGTAAAGTTTTTAGCATAAGATAATATGTCTAAAATAACTATTCCATATTCAAAGATAGAGATACTTAGGTACAAATTTGTATAGAAATATAAAATACTCAGGGATTTGGCAAAATTATAAGAATAAGCTTTATTTCTCTTAGGTTCAATCAAGTAGTTTTAAAGAGCAAAATGTATGTCTATTTAAGATAGTATTCAGTTTTTTGCCCAAGCTTTGTCTAAATATTATATGGTGTTTAAGGATTTAGTAAAAATTAAAATGTCAATGTTAAATAAAATTGGTTAACTATTTTAATTTAAAATTAGTAATACACAAGCAAGTTGGCCATATAAATTGTAATTAATATTTATTTTACTCCTATTTTGTACTTGATTTCCAGTGACTACAATTGTTGTTAAATATACACAATTGTTCTCTATATATTTCTGCTTTGTATATTACCAGTGGAATTTCCTGTGACTGCAAGATAATTTGGCTCAAAAGAGAATGGGTTTCAATCCCTAAACTAACAGTATACAGTACCATAATAGACTGTTGAATGGACTTACTGGACCTTTACAACTTTGTTCCTGTCTATGGGTATGTAGTACAACTGCCTTTTAAAAATTATAAATCAAAATGTAAATTCTAAAAAACATGAAACACTTACCTATTCATGGTTTCATGGTCTGAATATAGAAAAAGGGGAGAATATGGTTCCCTTTGGTATAGAGTTAAATAGCAAATTCACTGTTCTAAACCTTTTGTCAATTTTTCAAATTGAAAATGCAAAATGACAACTCCAATCCTTTACTAACTATGGGAAAGGCTTGCCTTGTATGTTCCCTCAGATAGAGATACTACCAATTTGAGTGCCTGTAAAAAGTGTTTATTCTTGGACCAGAGGCCACCAGCAAAGGGATTGAACTATCTAGAGATTCAAAACGAATGTGAGAAATTTGAGAAAATCCTACTTTGCAAGGAACCAACACATAGGGTGACAAAAAGGGATTTTTCTGCCATCTCTCTGGGTTAAGGTTCAATTTGAATGGCAGTGGCTCCTTATGAGACTTGTTTGACTGCTTCCTTTGAGTAACTGGTGGCATTAAATCTCTTAAAGGGATACACTTGTCCCAAGCAATTAATTAAAAAGAGTACCAAGGCCAAGTTCTCTGATAATGAGCCTCTAAAGGAGAATGAGTACAGGTGCTAAAAAATTAGCTAAAGTAATGCTCCTCATCCATGCTTTGGTGCAACAATTGGCACAAATAGATAGAATTTTCCCATGCTATGTTTAACCTGGTCTATGTTTCATACCTAATACTAACATCCAAGTGTTTTACAGAGGTTACACCAGTTGGAGACCTACCTACCACACCTGAGGGAACAAAGATAAAAACTAACTTTAATAAGGAGGTGTACCATAAAAACTTAGTGGGTAAATAAAACATTTTAGTGAAGGAGGACTTTAATACCAATAGGTGAGTTAATTTGTACATATAGCTAAAACATATGGTGACATAGATAATTGCCCTAGTTCTAGATTTTGGGTTATAACCAAGTGAGACATATGGATGTGTCAAACTTATGATATTAGTTGTAGGCTGATTTTAAGAAAGAGTTGTTGGTTAGGGGTCCCAAAACACCCCCTAAAAGGTAATTTGCCTGTAATAATGGGGTGCACACAAAAAGGAGTGTAAGACCCTACTATTGAAGACGTGGTGTAAGCATAAAATGGATGTTCAGAGACCTTGCCTTGCAAAAGGACATTTGACCTTCCTGATGCCAGAGAGTGTTATATAGACCACTGAAAGAATATGGTCTCCTGATTCAAGCAAGATTTGTCAGCTCAACCTCCCTTGCCTGGAGATTTGTTCAGTCAGTGGAAGCCTGATATTTATGCACCCCAAAACTTAATTGGTCATGGCTCATGGGGGGAGGCATAGCATGCAGCCGATACAATAAATTTGCACTCACTAGTGACAAAGTTAGTATATATAAAACCAATGAACATTATTTTAGATTACAGATTTGATATCAAAGGGCTGAGATACTTCATTCATTAAAAAGACTTTAATTAGCCCTTATCTGTTTATCTACTAAAATGTGCTTATGATAAACTGTGCTGTTTCTCAAAAGATATGTCTAAAAGAAACAAACTAATGTGGAGGATTGTGGTTTTCTAAACATTCATTCCTGTACCCACAATTTGACTTGACATGATAATTAATGTCTAAGTGCCTGTAGTTCTTGCTATTTGTGTTTTTAGTAGATGTAAGAAAGGGACCCCTGGATGAGCTACCAAGCCATGGAAAGCAAAGCCTGAACAGACAAGAGTTTGATGTGTCAGTTTAAAGAAAAATATTCTTACCCTATCCTGACCCTTTCCCCAAAGCCTAAGGACTGCTCACAGAAGAGAGAGCTCATCAGAGTGTAAGGGTTCAGGAAATGGGGTAAACCATGAGATCACAGTAAATATAGAATGGATTTGGTCAGCATAATTTCATCTGCATGCCTTTCCAAACAGATTTGAGATTTGGTGTTTGTTCTAGTTTATCTTCCATTGCTGTGGCAAAACACTATGACTGACACCAACTTGGGGAGGAAAGGGTTTATTCAGTTCACATCTCCTGGGTCACAGTTCATCACTCAGGGTGTCCAAGGCAGGAACTCAGGACAAGAACCTGGAGGCAGTAGCGGAGGCACAGGCCATGGAGGAATGCTACTTACTGGCTCACTCACTTGGCCCATGCCCAGCCTGCCCTCTTATACAATACACAACAACCTGCCAAGGGTGACACCACCCATAGTATGTTGGGCCTTCCCACATTGCTCAACAATCAAGACCATACACCAGACATGTGGCCACAGGCCAGTACAATGGAGCCAATTCCTCAATTGAGGTTGCCTCAACCCAGGTGTGTCTATCCAGCACAATTGATCCCTTGTCAACTTGACACACAAAAGACATCACTATTAAACCACCACCTTTCCAGTTCTTATCCCCAAAGTATGATGTTAAAATTAATCACAACCTAAGACAGGACAACCTTAAAACCCCCACAGTCCTTAAAATGTCCAAACACTTAAAAATTCACAATTGGTTAAAAGTCTCTTAACTGTGGGCTGCTGTAAAATCCAAAGCTAGTACTGTCTTATTTCAAAGAGAAGAATCAGGAACACTAAAACAAAACCTAAGTCCAGCAAAGAAGCTCAAGGCTGGACACCTGGGATTCGCTCATCATCTTCTGGGCTCCAAAGGGTTTTGGCAGCTTCCCTTCTCTGACTCTGGTGTCTGTGGAACACACAGCTCATCTTGCGGGCCCAGGCCGACTCCATTCCACACCTGCTGCTGCTCTTGGTAGGCATCCCATGTTCCTGGTATCTCCAAAAAGCTGGGGTTGCCACTGAAACTTAGGTAGCACCTTCACCAATGGTCTCTTCTGACCTCTCCTGGTGCAAAGCCTCAGCTTCTCTCCATGACCCCTGCAATCCTGGGTTCTTCACTGCAACTGAGGTGCAGTTCCACCAATGGTCTTTCCTGATCTCTCAGTGCCAAGCCTCGGCTGCTCTCTGTGACCCCCTCAAATTTCAATACCAGAACCATATAGGAGACTCTTACACATTACCAAGTCTTGCTTCAGGCTTGATATGGAGGCTCAGGCCCCTTCTGGATCACAGCTTCTGTGTGCTGACCCTGAAGAAATTCTTCCCAGAAGATTTCACCACGGTAATGCTGGTCTCTTGTTACTTACAGCTGACTCTTCAGCCCCAGCTAACCAGCATCAGGTATCCCAGTAAAACAAAGGATTCACTTCAGGTTCTGGTTTCTCGTTACTTACAGCTGATTCTTCAGCCCCAGCTGACAAGAACCCATAGATTAAACAGTCCTGATGATCTCTGCTTCCCTTTGTAACTAGAAACTTCGCAAGCCAGGACTCCATCGTCTAGAAATCCTTCAGCAAAACTGCTCCAAACTCCACAGCAACAGTCTTTAAGCATTCAGTGATCTTCCCAGCCCAAAGTTTCAAATGCCTCCACAATCCTTCCCCAATACACCAAGTTCAGGTCTGTCACAGTAATTACCCACTCTTGGTACCAATTTCTGATCTAGTTTCTCTTCCATTGCTGTGACCAAACACTCTGACCAACACCTCCTTGTGGAGGAAAGGTTTATTCAGCTCACATCCCCTGGGTCACAGTTCATCACTCAGGGAGCCCAAGGCAGGAACTCAGGGCAGGAACCTGGAGGCAACAGGCCATGGAGGAATTCTGCTTACTGGCTTTTTCCCCTGGCCCATGCCCAGCCTGCCCTCTTATACAATACACAACAACCTGCCCAGGGTGACACCACCCATAATAGGCTGGGCCCTCCCACATTGCTCAACAGTCAAAACCATACTCCAGATATGTGGCCACAAGCCAATTCAATGGAGCAAATTTCCCAATTGAGGCTCCCTCAACCCAGGTGTGTCAAGGTGACACTAAAGCTATCCAGCACAAGGTTACAATCAAATTCCTTTCCTTTATAAAAATGGGACCAGATGTTTGATAAGTGGGTTTTTGTAAATGTTCCTTATATACACTGGTTGGTTTTCTTTGTATTAAGTTTTTATTTGGGCATAAATTAGTCTTGTTATGTTACAGAACATTCATGGTCATTTGGGCCAGCAAAAGATAGTTGACTACTATTTCTATAATAAGATCTGAGCTTGTGGAAGCTAATACAAAAAAGAGGGAGATAGGCACATGCAATCTGAGTTTAGTTATGCATGAGTTAGCATTTCCAGCCAGTTCCTCCCAGAGGCACAAGTGAGAGCCATAGGACATCCCTGGTTATGCCCTCAAATTGGGATGTTATGATGCAAATGTCTGGGATTGGACCCTGGGCGGTGATTTCTCAATGGCTATTTAACCTGTCCATTTTGAAAAAAAAATCATCAATCTATTTTGATATAATTTGCCATGTGTCCTTGTGCTGTGCTCACCCACATGTACTTTGTATATATCTTACCATGGGAATAAATGGGATGGACCAAAACATTTTCACTCTTTTTTTACAATATATTTCACCCAACCAGAATCCCTCTTGCTTTTGCTCTGTATCTTTTGCTGTATTTATGAAAGTAAAATGTATCCTGTATATATGATTTCTAATAATACATTTTAGGAAAGAAGGAAAAACAAACCCTAGAATCATTGCAATATTTGGAAAAATAAGAAAAAAAAATAATATTCCACAATTTATGGAAATGCCCTAGAAGTCTTTTACTGTAACTGTTTTAAATCAACAGATACTTTTTCACATATAATCAGGTTATTAATCCTATAAATGCTCACCTCATTTTGCTTTACCATCTGATGGTAAAATCAGTAAGCAATAAGATGCAAGCTCTGGTAAGAGGATAACACACAACTCACATTTGTGTCTTTGCCTGACAGAATGCAACTGAATTCCATTCACATGTTACCTTCTGAATGTCCTGAAGAGATGGGGATATATCACCTCCTTTAAAGATGAGTTTTACACATAAACAATTGTGTCCAGGCTTAGAAATCTAAATGTGACATTGATAATCATTTGTTCGCCAGTCTGCATGGTTAAAACTTGGCAGTGCAGTTGAATTGCTAGGTTGACTGGGTTATCCAATGATCATCTTTCCTCTGAATTTGTTGCACAGTAGTTCTAACTGTAATACTGTGGTTTAAACTTTCTTACTATTCACAGTGTACATATTTATGGAAATTTCTTTCATTAAGTTCAGGATTTTAAGGCTCAGGGATTTGAAGTCTTGAAAGATGCCTCAAAAATGAAGAGAGAATTGTTTGATTTCCAGTGGGCATTGATTGGCACAGACACAATTAGATACAAACAGACAAAACACTCATACACATAAAATAAAAATAAATAAAAAATGTTGCATTTGGCCACTGTGACTGTTTGGGATTAATTACTCCTGCTGGGTGGATATCTTTTAATATGTTCCAGAATGTGAACAGTCATTACCCCGTGCTTTCAAATTCAAAGGCTCAAAGGATGTAGGACAATTTAGATTCAGCATTGTTTCTATTTATGCTGAAACAAGTATCTATTTATATGTAGCCCTGATAATGTTATTCACTTCCTTGATTCCAGGCTTGGAATTTATATCTGATAATAGTCAGATCACTACAGAATCATTAATGTTATTAAGCATCATAATATTTAGGTAGTTATTCTTCCTGAGAAAACTACAAGATTATGGTTTGACCTACTATGAGGTGATTCTCCTTC
The DNA here is from genome assembly GCA_009823505.1 of Rhizomys pruinosus. Taxonomy (NCBI): domain Eukaryota; kingdom Metazoa; phylum Chordata; class Mammalia; order Rodentia; family Spalacidae; genus Rhizomys; species Rhizomys pruinosus. The sequence goes on along the minus strand of VZQC01006228.1, from coordinate 958,768 downwards.
ATCTATCCCATACACTTCCTTCCTCATCACACTTTTAGAATTTTATCATGCTCCAAATTTTACCATTTAGCTTTAGGAGACCCAGATCAAGGAAATTGGATTTGCATTACAAAACATCCATTGTTCTAGAATATCTTGTAATTTTCTCCACCCTGCATTTGGTAAATCTATCCTCAAGAAATTCTTTGGATACCAGTGATCTTTTAAAAATGCAAATTTGATTGTAACATACCATGTTTTCAAAGCCTGTAACCTCTTGAACACTGGTTTAAAATTCAAATATTTAGGCTTCTGTCTACTTCTTTGACAAGGATCTATTATTTTGACCTTCATTTCTCATACTGTTCAATTCACAATACCCTTAATATTCCTATATTCACACTTTAGAAATTTTATTTAAAAGCAGCACAGCTTTTACATATAATACTTATTCTGATATATCATCAAAAGAAGTTCATGGCCCCTCGAATATACATACAACACACATATAGCTAGGGCATACACATGTATTCCTAACAGAGTTCAGTCCAGTATAATGGTCTAGACTCAGCTTACGTTTTATTTCACATTTCATCAGTATTTCCCCTGCTCATAGCACCTAAATCAATTTTTTTTTTACATAGACACTGTTGTAGAAAGGTTTTTCAGAGTATCTGGAACTGCTGTTTTATGTGTATGGCAGTAGCAGGTGTACTTTCATGCCTTATCTGGATACTACCATTTCTAGAAAAGAAAAAAAAAAATATCACAAGAAGAGTTAAAAATTCATTCTTGGCTTTCAAATGTTGTGCTTCCCCTCACTGGCACTTTGAGTAATTTGGAAACTAAAATTCTTATATTTTGTATGAGTCTTGAAAATTATTTGATGTTTATGTGTGTGCGTGTGTGTGTGTGTTTATATGCATCATGTGTATGAAAGAGCACATGGCAGCCAAAAGAGGATGGCAGATCCCTTGAAATTGTAGTTACTGGCAGTTTCCTGCTTAGCCACTGAGCTCTCTTTCCAGCCCTACCTTGATTCTATGTAAATTATAATTAAATATACTTCTAGGAAAATCATTTTATCACAGTTAAAATGCTCTATCTGATTTTTACAAAATGTCTTCTACGTTAGAAAAAACTATGGTATAGTATATTTAAATATGGTATATTTAGTGATATGGGATTATACCTGAAAATATTTTGTTAAAGTTATTGAGGAGAAAAGTGAATTTATTTATTTTTTTAATTTTATTTATTTCTGTATGTGTATGAATGTACTGTCTGCATGCAGGTCTGTGCACCCATGTCATGCAATGCCGCTGAGGTCAGAAGAGGGTGTCGGATTCCCCTGGAACTGGAGTTCCCCTGGAGTTGGAGTTTCAGAAGGTTCTCAGCCTCCATGTGGGTGCTGGGATCCAACCCCAGTCCTCTGTAAGAGCGGTAGGCCATCTCTCCAGACCAAAAGGTGAATTTAAATGGTTGTTCAAAAAGAAAATCTGTTGCCAGTTGAAATTTTGATCTGACATTTTTCTCTTAAGCAGTGAAATGAATTTTAATATGAACTTATTCTTTCAAAGACTAAAGGGAAACTGTTATGACCAGGTTATAATTACTAAAAAAGTGAAAGCTAAACATTTTAATACTTCCAATTATAATACTCAATGCAGATAAAGTGTTTTTCTGTGAAAAATGCCCATCTTTATAAATGTATATTTTCTGTGAGTTTGTTACTGGAATCTTCTCTATTTTATATTTCATCAAGCCCCAACACTGCTTACTGACACTCAACTCCATCTTGCCAATATGTGGAATGCTCCACCTTCAGATGGAGTGTCTAATGGCCCTATCTTCATCCAACCTAGCTGACTATGATGCTCTGTCATCTATAATATACTATAGTCAACAATCATGTGTCAGTCTCATTTATCAATTTGTGATGATATTTCAGCAGCTATCCTACATGTTTACTACATACGATAATAAGATTTCTCATATATCTTTTAGTTATTCTCCATATTGATTCCACTCTTTTAATTGTTGGAGGTACTTTTAAGGTCGTACTATCCCTATGCTCATGTAAACCATCAAGTATTCATAGTCAATTTATTATCTCATTTTTTGTTTTTGTGTTCTTTTTGAACCGTTTCTTCAGGCAACCCCAACTGGGCTGTAACTTACTATGTAAACCAAGCTGTCTTACTCCCATAAGGTGCTGTCATTAAAGGCATCTGCATCCATAATCTCCTATTTTTTACTCCTTTTCAATATTCTTTAGTTAGTTTTTTTAGAATTTCATGCAATGTTTGGTTCATATTCACGCCCCAACTGGCCCCTTATATTTCCACCCAACTTTGTGTTCTCTTCCTTTCAAAAAAATGTTTGATTTTTGAGAATTTTAGGCACTTGAGTATTGTATTTGCATTATTTCTATTATTCTCAGGCCCCAATCAACACCTTCCATGTTCCCCAACATTGTTTGTATAATTTAATGAGTTCATTTACTGGTGCTCATAGGTACCTATGTTAATGACTGTTGATTTGATTTTGATTTCTCAGAGATCCAGGTCCTGGAGAAATATGATTCTCCCTTGTTCAGTACCCATTTATTGTGTGTAATGCTTCATCTTGATGTGGGAACCTGTAACAATCCTCCAATCCTCCCTGGCTTTTCAAATGGCTTTGCCATTATTATTTCATTAGACCTATACCGTGGAAGATTCATTACTTTAGCTTCCTTATCATGGAAACTGCATCAACTACATTCAGGTTCTTTGTCTCTATGTCTCTTACATTCTTTATGCACACCAATGCCTTCCCCATCCTATTTTGTAATGTTCCCTAGGTCTTGTGTATAGAATTTGCATTGTAAACATATCATTTAAGGTAGGTCACCTCACTGTCAATTATTCTCTGCACTTGACCTGTTGTAGAGAAAAAGCACTGTAGGAAACTTCTCTTGCTACAAGCAGGTACAGTGCAGTCTTGGTAAGGGAAGGGGAGTACAGTGGCTGGCTGCAGTCATTGTGGGGTACTGGACTCTCAGCACAGAGGTCAGTTAGTCACTTACATAACCCAACCTGAGAAGTATTTCCAACTCAGGTCCTTAGCCTGGGTGGCAGAATGCCTCTCATTTGGCCATACTTTCCTACCTGCCAAAAGACTGCTTCTCTCCGGTCAGGAATTTCAGGCTGATGACTGATGGCCTATCTTCACCCTAAACCCACTCACAATCTGCTCCACAGGTTGATGACCTGATTGTTCTCCATCTGACCCCATGATAGCTTATCAGGTTGGTAGTCTCATAGACCTCCATCCAACACACTAGCCACAGGTTTGTGATCTGACTGATCTCTGTCCAACCCCACATTACTGTGCAGCCTTATGATAGCTTACCAATTTGGTGGTTTGATAGACCCCTGTCCTGTCCAACCTACTGGCCACTGACATGCAAAATCCAGGCCTACTTCAGCCTGTATATGCACAAAATAATGGACAGGGAATTCTGTGTACTGATGGTAATGAAGAATTCGATTTATTTTCTACTGCAAGTCATTTTTATAAGAAAAATGATGTCACCTCCCAGAGTCAATCATAGAACCCCAACTTTGCACCACTGTATACTGCTGCTTTAACTAGCATCATGTGCCTGTGCCACATTGCTTGCTCTCTCTTGGTGTGGGGTCAGAGGAATCTCATGATTCCCGGATTGGGACCTGAAGGATGCTAGTTGAGAACTAGCCCCTTTTTCAAACTGGATCTTCCCACACAGCACGTCAGCTGTAACTAAAATGGACAGTGGTTGTGAGAGTATGCACACTAATGCAAGTTAAATAAAAATGAAAGAAGAATCTAGGAGGAAAAGAATAGGGTAGTATGAATCCCACCATTAGATGAAGAGTTACTGGTAATTAATAGAGAGAGGGGGAAGAGAGAGAGAGACAGAGAAAGTCAGTTTCCTACAAGGGAGTGTCTGCTAGTAGGATGCCCATGCTATACTGGATAGTCACACCTGAGTATATGAACTCATATTGGGTTAATTGTTTTGTTTGGGAGAAAATCAATCAAAGATCCTACCAATCTGTAAAGCCTATGAACCACATCAGTGATGAGCCCAGCAAAATCTCTATTGGTGTAGTTCTGACACTTTTATTTTGGGAATAATCAACAGTTCTGTAACTGGTCTTAAGGCCCAATAAAGGGGAGGGAAATATTCCATCAATGTATGTTATATGAAATTATAGAATTAATTAAGCATTTTTCAAACACTGCATAAAGTTTTAATTCCTTTTCCAAAAATATCATTTGATGAAATTTACTCTTATATTTTCTTGAAACCCACGTTTACTGATTTACACTGTCATTCATTGGACATTGAAATAATTCAGAAAATTTGGCAACAGCATTTATGAAACAAAGATTTTAATACATTTACTCTTTTGTTTTTTATTTTCAAATTTTCACTCTAGTAATTGTGCTGGATAGATTTAGTGCCAACTTGACAAACGTCGTTGAGGGAACCTCAATTGTGGACTGTGCTCCCTTGGACTAGCCTGTGGCCACCACATCTGTGGAGTATTTTCTTGAGTGTTGAATGATGTGGAAGGGTCCAACCCACTGTTACTGTGCCACTCCTGGACACAGCAGTGCTAATGGAGATGAGAAAGCTCTGTATCACGACACTATCAGATATCAGTGAATAGGATGAAAATTTCAAAACTAGCCTATATATTTAGTCATGATAGACTTATGATAGAATTACCTGGCTGGGGAATAAAAGAAGACTGAGAGTAGCTAAAACTATCCTAGTTCACAGTGTGTGTGTTTATGCGTACCAACATAGCTTGTTTATGTTTATTTCACTATATCTGTATACACATATCCAAATATAAAATCTAAATGTTTCTGCCTTAACTCCCTTTATTTATTGTATGTAATATATACATTATATTAATTTATTATATTTACAAAGAGAATGAAATGGAGAGAAATATAAACATTCTTTCTTTCCAAAATTAAAGTGTCAGATGTACAAGGAAATTAATTCATTAAAGTTAATATGGGGAAATATATACTAAACATTGTAAAAATAAAGTATTTTTATACATATGGGAAAACCCCTACTCCTGTTGAAATGATGAATAATTCATATTCAGATATGAACTTTATACATAAAACCCTCCTTTAAATGGATATAATAGCCAGATACCAAAATCTCTATAACTCTATTGAGGACACATTTCTTTCAGTGCATAGTCAAATCTGGAAGACTTAAAGATCATATCGATATAGATATAATATAAGCTTAAAATATCTATGTTTATACTAATGAAACTCAGAGAAAGTTTCTTCATTGTAGTCCCAGGCTGATGTTATAAGCATAAATTTGTATACTCATTCAACACTAGGCCAGAATATACTAAGACCAATTGGAAAAAGAAAACAATAAGCAAGAGACAGTCACTAGCCTCTAAGGATTATTATATGCTCACAGAGACAGAAACTATGCATGGAACTGTGTTTTATAAATAAGTCTTATAAATACAGCATCCTATAGATTGAGTGAGAATTCTTTATTTAATGTACCCAATTATATGAGACATACACAGCCAGAAGTAAGATAGCTGGAGCCCAGGAGAAATATTTTCTCTTGAGTCCTACACCAGAGGATCTGGTTGAATCTTTGAGAATAAATCTGTTTCATTTTTGAGAAGGGAAGGTGAAATCCTGTATTAATAAATGGAATATAAACAGTCAAATATAATTATAAAGACAGAGAAAACTCATAAATGGTTAATAAGGAAGAAAAAATTCAGTAGTTAATTGACAAGTGACAGAGAAATAAGTGTGTAAAGGAAAATAAAAATGTCATTGGTGGAAGACATTGGAATTTAAGTAGGTATATTGGTAAACGCCAAAAAATGACAATATTATCACCACATGTCAAACATTTTAAAGGTTATAACTGTTAGGTTGGAAGCACCAAGATGGGAATCTAGATGGTGTGGACTACCAGATCTCCATTCTCTCCTATTTGCCAGGGCCCTGCGATCTCAAAGGTGAGAGAAGAAAGCATATGTAAGACACCTGATTCTAAGGAGATCACCAGACCTGAATCTCCTTTTAGTACATTCACCTGGGCAAACTGGCCAGATTTGACACTTCACCATCTCTCTTCTCTTCCACTATAAGAAGCCCCAAGCTTCCCCTGGAGCTCTCTCTGTGTCTCTTTATCCCTTGGCCTTTCACTTCCTGTGTCTCCCCCTCTACTGCCCTTCATTCCCAGGACTCCCTTCACTCAGCCTCTCTCTAAGGATGTCACTCCCTGCATTTCCCCTCTCCCTCCTTCACTTTGCATGCCCTTTCATTTCCTTCACTCTTTATTCTTTTCACCCCTGTAAGCCATTGTGTTTTCTTCCCAGGATATATTTTCCTTCCCTAATAAAGTCTGCCTTCTGTTGATTTGGATTGAATTTGCCTCCTCTCTATATAAACCTAACATCCCCTGTACGGGGAGGGGATAGAAACCCCAGCTCAGTAGACCCAGGGGTTAGTGGACATTCCAGGACACCCCATACCTTCTAGAATCATCTGGCTTCTGACATAGGGTAAATCTGTAGTAGCCGGTATGCTGAGAATTATGCAGTGCACCTGTGCAGAGCTTGTCCCTCAACAACCTAACCTGCCCTAGGCAGGCGAGAGCATACAAGCAGCTGAATTGCAGACCTGAGCCAATCCCAAGGTGACACAGTGACTGCACTAAGAGGAGAGTGGAATGTGAAGAGTGCATGAAACCTAACATTGTCCCCAATAAACGAATCCGTGGTAGCTTGCCCTCTGCCTGTGTTCATATGATTCCCAGGGTCTGTGTCTTGACTCTATGACTTTCAACCCCTTTTGTTCACACTTGGACCACGACATTATCCAGCAGTCCTGGGGTATTGAGTACATCTGGTGCCCAACATGGTTTTTCAACTCCTTGGTGTTCCCGACGCACCCCGTTCCTTGATCGGTGAGTAGGCCCCCTTTTGTTTCTTTGTTCTTTCCACCATGCACTAGGGTGAGCACCCCCCACACACACACACACAGAGAACCTTCTCCTCCCTAACCATTTTCTGCCCTCATGGATAATATTCCTCCCCACATTAGGGAGCCACGGACTGCTGCCCTAAAGGCTCTCCTGTTTAAAATGAAATCCCAGGACTTGGATTCATTGGGGAGGAGACTGTTTGCATTACCCCTCCTCACCATAATTGCAAGACTTAAGGGCTCCTTGGCAGAGGATGTTCTGCATGAGCATAACTTAGCCTGCCACAAGAACACCAAGAAGAAATAGAATTTAAAAATGGGGGCTGGAGAGACAGTTAAGAGCTCTTGCAGAGGACCCGGTTTAGATCCCCAACACCCACATGGTGGCTGAGAACCGTCTGTAACTCCAATTCCAGGAGAATTCAGGTTCCAGGTGAATCTGACACCCTCTTCTGACCTCCACGGCATTGCATGACACAGGTGCACAAACCAAATGCAGACAGTACATTCAATACACATAAAAACAAATAAATAAAATAAAATAAAATAAACATCAAGAAGTTGGCCCTACCCTGTGTCCCTGATTTTCACCAGGACTAGGAAGTTTCCCTCCCATCCCAATCCCGCCAAACTCCCTTTGGCTGCCCCTGATAGGGATTCTCATTTGCCCCCCACCAATATACTGTTGGAGGGAGGCCCAGGAAGCTCTCTCCCAATGGAGAGACATCTCATTTGGCCAGCCGTGTCTTTTGGGTAAGAAAGAGCTCAATTCGTTTTTCTTTTTTTTCTTTGTATTTTCACTTTGATTTTGTTTAAACTCAAGTTTCTGATCTGGGGCACTCAGTTAAGAGAAACTGGATACAGTATTGCTCCTTGAACACAGAGATATGGTGGACACCCCAACTCTCTACTGCTAAAGTGCAAACATGGGGTTCGCCTCAGCAATTGGAATCTGTGGAAGGGGTATGGATTTTTTGGTTCCAGGGTTGACAGGGTGTAGGCTCTTTTTGTGGAGCGTTTCCTCTCTTCATCTGAATGCATCTTGTGTTTATGGTAACTGTTCTTCCATGTGTCTAAATGTGCTTCTAAGTTTTGTGTGTGTTTGTAATTCGGCAATTATAATTGTCTCATGTTGGTTCTGTCAAAGTGGCCACTGCAAGTTTAAACCCTTTATGTGCACAAAATCATTAATTTTGGCATGCCATACTAGGTAGACATGTGCAAACTTTAAAATACAGATATTTAAAAATGTATTTAAAGGCCAAAAATTTGGATACTGTAATCATCTCTCAATTTATTGTCTCTAAGTCTATCAAATGCTTCACAACAGGTGGCAATTTTTATAGGAATTAGCATCTGAGTTGACTTTTTAAGGAGCCTATTTTCTTTTTTTTTTTTTTTTTAAAGATTCTTTTCTTTCTTTTTTTTTATTTTATTTTATTATTTCGGTATTGTGTATCAATGTACTGTCTGCATGCAGGTTTGTGCACCCGTGTCGTGCAATGCCGCGGAGGTCAGAAGAGGGTCTCGGATTCCCCTGGAACTGGAGTTCTCCTGGAATTGGAGTTTCAGACGGCTCTCGGCCGCCATGTGGGTGCTGGGGATCGAACCCGGGTCCTCTGTAAGAGCGGTCGGCGCTCTTAACCGCTAGGCCATCTCTCCAGCCCAGGAGCCTATTTTCTAAGATGACATTTTGGTTTGTGTCTGCATTCAAAAGGGATTTTGTGAGGTAACTTGCTTGCTTTGGATTTATCTACTTTTTTTTAAGACCTCTTCAGGTCAGATTCTCTGGGTGGATGTGTCCCTGATTTAACATATTAACTAGCCTTCTGGACTGGGAATGAATTCTTGGACCAGGTGTGGTCTCACACACCTTTAAATCCCAGTCCTTGGGAGGCAGAGGCAGGCAGTTTTTTGTGAGCTCAATGTCAGCCCATCTCCTCTGCTTCCTTGAATTTCCACCCAGCTGCTAAGGAGAAACTATATCTCAAAGGACCAGAGATAATCTGTTAATAGCTAATAAAATTTGCATCAGCAGTTAGTCAGAAATCCTGGTCTGGCTTGGGAGGAGGTCTTTAGAGCTTGGGGAATTCCTGAGCTTTTGGAATGTCCACGTGGCAAACTTTCCATCTCTTCTAGAGACCAATTTGGGGTCTGGCACCTGGATTAGTTGGGGTGCTGTGTGGCTTCCAGGGGTGCATTATAGGTTCTTGCCTCCAAGGGGTGAGGGAGAGCAGTCTGGAATAGCTTTTGGGCTCTGTTATGTTTCTGCAAGAATTTTTTAAAATATTTTTTTTAACTTTTTAATTTGTTTTTCTCTATGTGTATGAATGTATTGTCTGCATGTAGGTCTGTGCACCTGTGTCATGCACTCTGAAAGATTTTTTGACCCTGTTTCCCTCCCTCCCTTCTTCCTCATGGGAGGAAAAGGGACCTATCTGGGTCTTTGCCCTCTTTGATGATCTGGATGGCAGTCCCTCCTGAGTGCTGTGTGTTTATGTTGAAGAAGTGTTGGTCTCAGAGAACTGCGTGAGTAAAATTCATGAAAACTGTACTCCATTCCATGTTTTTAGCATCCTTTGGATGAAGACATTACATAAAAATGTTGTGACCTATGCCTTTCTTTGGCGCCGGGGCCAGAGAGTCGGGCCAGTGCTCTGCACCTTTGGGCGGGCAGCACGGAAGTCACTTGGGCAAGCATCTTTGCAGGTGGGCTCATTCTGGGGCCGCAGCTAGGGGGTCATGTCTCTGGGCAGGACCGCCCTACGCCTTTCTTTGGTGCCGGGGCCAGAGGGTCGGGCCAGTGCTCTGCACCTTTGGGTGGGCTGCTTGGTGGGTCAGGCATACACCCCCCACCAAGATTGGTGAGAATCCAAGTGGACTATTTTTTTGGAGAACCTTCCGAACAAGAAGAGAAGAGTGGTTTACAAAATTGAAAACTAGACAATTCAATACTCCATAAACAAGGAGGAGGAAAGGGGGAAAACAAAGCATCTGAAGGAGGAAAGCAAAACCATCCCCTAACATAGTGTAAAGGTATTTGTGATCTGAACCACAAAAGGGAAGCCCAAATGCCAGGGACACGAAGAAGGGACAACATGGGAAAGGCACAGGAAAATCCTGCACCAAGCGCTACCAAACCAGTAGGAGATAGCTACAATGGGAACCCCTTGGAGGAGACCCAAGGAACAAGATCTTAGAGGAATAATTGCAGACCTATGCAGAGAAATTAAAGAACCTTAAGAGGAATTCAGAGAACTAAAGAGAGAGAATGAAAAACTCAAAAAGGACCTAGAGGGATACAATGACAAACATCAGAAAGAACTAAAGGAACATATTGACAAACTCCAGAAAGAACTAGAGGGAGAAAAAATAAAGAATACAGAGAACTAAAGAGAGAGAACGAAAAACTCAAAAAGGACCTAGAGGGACACAGTGACAAACTTTGGAAAGAATTAAATGAACAGAATGACAAACTCCAGAAAGAACTAGAGGGAGAAAAAAAAAAAAAAAAACAAACAAATCCGAAGGAAGTTGAAACAATGAAAAAAGAGCCCACAAACGAAGTAAGGAGCACCAAGAATAGAGATTGAGGAAGCACAAGGAAAGAGATTGAGAAGCTAAAAAAGAAAATGGCAATCAGAAAAGGAACACCAAAGGGATGAAATGAAAAAGCGAATTAGGACAGTCATTCAATCAAGAAAAAGGAAAGGAAAAAGCCTCAAGCAGTAGAATGGCGGAAGCAGAACAAAAGAAACTAGATGAAATGAGGCAACATTCAGGATGAGATAGACACAGAGCGACTAAGTCTCAAATAACGAATGTATGAAAATATTTAAAAATACCACAAAAGTGGAAAAACCAGGCAAATATGGGACAAACTATGAATAAGATCAACCTCCGCCTCATAGGATAAAGAGGAAGCGAGATGAATCTTCAAGGATAATAGTATCTCAGATTTCAACAGAATATAGATGAAAATTTCCCCAAAATAAAAATAAGGACAAACCCATCAATCCTGCCAATGAAGCAACCATAGACCCACAATAGACAGGATCAGAAAAGATCAACCCCCACGCCCTATAGTTAAAAATGCTAGTTCCTCAAACAAAGCACAAATTTCTGAGCACCTACAAAAGAACAAAACAAGTCACTAAAAAGAGGAAACCTAGCATCACAAATCTGACAACTGACGTTCCTCCCCTCAAACCATTAAAGCAGAAGAAACTTGAGCAAAAGATTTCCTGTTTAAGGACTAGGGATGCCACACCCAGAATACTTTAAACCCGCAATAAAAGTCGACTATAGTTGAAGAAATAGAAAGAAAATCATCCATGCAACATAACACAACAGATGAATGGAATACCATGTCTGAGAAACCACTCTTCATAGAAAGACTTGAAGCAATCCAAGGAAGAGAAAGGAAGCAACAAATCGCTCAAACACCTAGGAAAAAACTAATCTAAGAAAAACATAACCATAGGAGACAAATCAGCTAGGTAGGGCCAATGTCAAATGAATTAAGTGAAAGAGCAGATTACACATCCATCTTTCAATTAGACCGTCAAATATTAATGGGACTAACTCCTCAATAAAAGGCATAGACGTGGAGAAGGATTAGGGAAACAAAAAACCCATCTATATGCTGTTACAAGCCAACCATCTCAATTTCAAGGATAGGCACCAAACTTAAGTTGAAGGGATGGATGAAGTATTCCAAGCAAATGGTCCAAAATATCAAGCATGTTGGGGCTATTCTAACAATATCAGACAAAATAGACTTCAAAGCAATATAAGTCAAAAGAGACAAAGAGAACCACTACATCATTATCAAAGTTAAAAATTAATGATTGAGATTTCACAATCCTTAAATTATATTGCACCAACAACACACCGGTTTGCACCAAACTTTATAAAGAAATTCTTCAGGATCTCAAGGCACAGATAAACCCCAGCACACAAGACTAGCGGATTCAATACCCCATTAAGTGCCCTAGACACATCAACAGGACAAAGGATATACACAGAGACATCTGAACTAAAATCACACCAATACCACAAAATGGACTCTCAGACATCATCAAATTTCACACACACCACAGAGAATACACTTTCTACCAGATGCATGGAACATTCTTCAAAATAGACCATGTACTGGGACACAGTAAAAAAACTCAACAAATATAAAAAGATTGAACTAATCTCATGCATTCTATTCAGACAACAGTGTAATAAAGATCAATATCAACACAGAATAAACCCTTAAAAAAACCTACAGGAACTCATGGAGACTAAAACAACACTCTCCTGAATAACGAGTGGGTCAAGCAATAAATAAAGAAATAACACATTCTTGGACCTGAATAACCATGATAAACACAACACGCACAATCTCATGGGACACTTTTAAACACGCAATCCTTCTCCAACGGAGAGAGCTCAATAGCCTATGATTTGGGATATTCACAGGCTACAGCTGCTTGCTGCACAGTATCCAGGCAGGTGAGGTGTATGCTGGTGCTGAGGTGGATGTTGCTTGACTCAAGGGGACCCCCTATTTGCTTATTGGTTTAGTGGCCTTGGTAACACTCTCTGGTTTCAGGAGGCCATCTGTACACTTGCCTGTGTGGTCTCAATAATTTTTCCCATGTTACATGTCAGGTTTTTGGCAGCAGGGCTTATTGCTCTCCTCCTGTAGGTATCCATTAGAGGCAAGGAGCCCTTACCTTTTGTGGGGCGCTTGGATCCCTGGCCAAACATCTCCCTGGTAGAACATCCATTGCTGATGTCAGAGTCCTGTATTATATATTTTCGTTAAGTGCATAGCCGGACTTTAGTTTATATTGGTTCTGAACAGAGATATCCCTTCACACGTTCCCCTGTCTATTAGTCAATTAAAAAGCAGTTTTACCAGTTTTTATAAGAGATACCTCTACTAATAGTTGTCTCCATTTACAGTTGGGAGGACCTCATCAGTCATTATTTCTCCTTGTTCTATGGGGGAGGCAAGGAAGTCTCTCATATTAAAACTTTGTGGCAATAGAAGGTAAGTTTCATAGGACCATTATAAAATAGTTGTTACATGTAGGATCCACAGGGGTTCCATGTTTTTGGCAATCTGAGGCTTTTCCTTTCGATGTTCAGAGGGTCCCCTTTCCGTTGCCCTTTTTGGTATCCTACTCAATCAAACTGTATCTTTTCTTTCTCAGCCGATTAGTTGGTGACTTTTGTCGTTGGAACAAACAAATCTTTTCCCCTAGTTGTTTTAGTTTGAATTGCAGTTTTTGATGAATAACCCATGCTGATGCCACAGCTTACCTCCTCTAAGGTTAGTGTTATAAAGGCACAGTAAGACCCTGTCCATATTAAAACAGGGGGGAAAATTGTAATTTATGGATTAAACATATCCAAACATGTGTCTCTGCTAAAGTAACCTACCATAACCATTATTCCTGCTTTAAAATACCTATATCTCTAATTGCTTGTTCTTCACTAGTAGGATCGGAAAGGTTATTCCTGGGACAAACTGTCAGCCCATGAAAGGACAAAGCCAGACGACCAGAGTCCAAGTCAACATCTCCAGAGAGAGTGACTGTTTTACCTTCTCATCCAACTGTGCCCTTTCTCAGCCTAGGGAACAACCGCGGAAAGAGGGGGCGTGGTAGAAAGTCCAGGGGCTGCGATTGGGGTGAACGGGGAAACTACATCAATTGTCTGGACACTCCTTTGATCAACTTGATTTGAAAAACAACCTGTCACCCCCCCACTGGATGATGGGGCTGTAGGTGTTTGGTCACAACAGCCTGCAGATAGAGTTTGCATGAAGGATGCTTGTACTATGGATTATCACTATAGCTCAAACTGAAAAAAAAAAAAAAACTGAGAGCAAAACACGGGAAAGATGCCGGACAGTCATGGCAGAATGGACATGATCTGGGATTGGGGTGGGGGTGTGGGGGGAGGGAAAGGGAACGAACTAAGCTGAACTGAATTGGAAAACAAAACGTATGAATTGCACAAAGCATCAATACAAAACATTAATTAAAAAAAAACAATAAACAACAAAAAAAAACAATTATAACTAAAAAAAAAAAAAAAAAAAAAAAATAAAAAAAATAAAAGCAATTCCTAAGGAGGGTAGTTTATAGCATCTTTAAGTGCCTACATTGTAAAAAAAAAAAAAAAACAAAACAGAATAGAACCACAAGTGTGATGATCTAACACTGCAGCTAAAAATACTTGAGAGACAACAACAAATGAGCCCTACGAGCAACAGGGAGCAGACATGACAGAAAAACATAAGATTATAAAGAATGAAATAACAAACAAACAGCAGCAGGGATCAAGAAAGAAGAAACAAAGTAAAACCATACCATACAAAACAGAACCAATTGACATCAACAGTTGGTTTTTTCTTGAGAGAATGAAAGCAGATAGACAGCGCCCTAGCCCGTTTTAGTTAACCAAAAGAAATGAGGGAACAACTCCAAATCAAAAACTGTAGAGGAAACAGTGCCAAACGGGGAGAATATCCACAGCAGCACAAGAAAAGATCCAGACAAACAACGAACTTCAAAACAAACTTAATATGTGATAACTAAAGAACATAGTCAATAATCTCTCAAAACAACAGGAAAGGAAGACAAAATAAACACTGGGAATCACAAGGAAGAAACCACAAAAAAGAAGAAATAGAGAATACAAAATCCCCTGCCAGGACTGGATGGTTTTCAGGCGGACAGAAATTCACTAAAATATTAAAAAAGGCTTAAAACCATTACTACTTAAATGTTTAGAAGGATAAAATGGGGGGACTTTCTCCCAGATTCTTCTATGAAGCCAGCATTATCGCTACTATCCAAAAACATGGAAGGATACAACCAAAAAGGAGAAGAAATATCAGACCCATCTCTCCTAATGAACAAAGATGCCAAAATTCTAAAAGATATGGCAAATGCATACAGCTGCACAATCAAGAAGAAATCATCCACTATGACCAAAGTTTGGGATTCGACCAGAGATGCAGGCATGGATTCCAACACGGCATGTTCAAACACCCGAAAATCAATCAAAAACTATCAACTACTATGCAATGGACAAGGAACAAACACACACATATCTCAATAATTGCAAAAAAAAAAAGGGAAAAGCCTTTGCAACATCCGCATTCCTTCAATGTTTAAATGTCTCCTGGAAGGAATTGCTCTGGGGAGTATCTTTCTCAATGTAAACAAAAGCCCTTACAGAAAAACACAGCCAATATCATCTAAATGTGGAAAATACAGAAGCCATTCCCTCTTACAGGTTCGGAACTCGAGCCACGCGGCTGCCCTTGTCACCACTCCTTTCCAATGTGTTGGCCAAACCCTTTCCTAGGGGCACAATAAGGCAGAAAAAAGAGAAACAATTACGAAAGGAATAATTAAAGGAGTTATAATTGGAACAAAGAGGAAGTCAAGCTTGTCCCTTTTTGTGTATGATTACTGGATTGTCTCCTACAGGGGATGCTAAGAACTCCTCCAGAAAATTCCTAGAATATAATAAATTATAAGACCTTTGGTACACTGGAGGATACAAAAAAACATCTAGAAAAATCGTAGCCTTTCTGTTACACCAAGACAAGCTAACTGCCAAAAGGAATCAAGGAGACCCTGCCATCCCAATAAGCTCCAAAAAAACATAAAAAACCGTAGGAACAACCACAGAACAAAGACACCAAGGATGCCGACAACAAAAAGGTTTCAAAATCCCTGAAAAGAAAGGGGAAGATGAGATAATAAGACATCAGAAGATGGACAAACCTCCCCAGCGCTCTGGATGCGGAAAAGAAAAAATTAGTAAAAATTGGTCCAGTCCCTACCCCAAATAGGTGGTACTGATTATTTAAGCAATCCCAAGTCAAAATCCCCAAGGTTTCTTCACAGGCTGGAAAAAAAAACCTAACTTCATTTGGAAACACAAACGACC
>VZQC01006228.1:908061-940048 GCA_009823505.1 Rhizomys pruinosus | reverse complement strand
TCCAAGACAACAGCTCCAGAGAGAGTGGACTGTTTTGCTTCTCATCCACCTGTGCCCCTTTTCTAAGCCTAGGGAACAATCTGTGGAAGAGGGGGCATGGTAGAATGTAAGGGCTGCAATTGGGGTGAATGGTGAAACTACAGCAATGTAATCTGGACACTCATTTGATCAACTTGATTTAACATACAACCCCTCATCCCCCACTGGAAGGTGGGGCTGTGGGGGTTTGGGCACAACAGCCTGCAAATTGGTTTTACATGAAGGGTGTTTGTACTCATGGATTATCACTTATAGCTAAAAAATGAAGAAAAAAAAACAGAGAAAGATGCAGGACAGTTATGGCAGAATGCGTGATCTGGGATGGGGTGGGGGTGGGGCGAAGGGAAAGGGTAATATGCCTGAACTGAACTGGAAAATGATGTATGAAATGCACAAAGCATCAATAAAAAATGTTAAAAAATATTGTGATCACTTTTGATGTTAGAGCAGCCCTCTGGCACAAGGCTCCTGATGTTCTGACTGTGTGTTTGAGTCTTTTTAAACTATGGAACGTCAGTCCAGGTTATGAGTAAGAACCAATTTGGAGGTTGTAAGTGCCTTAAGCCCTCATATTTAGTAAAATCTTATTCAGACATGCCTAATCAGAAATATAAATATTTTAATGGTGTAACCTGGATACCATAAAAATATCTTTGCAAACTCTCTCCCAGAACTCGGGAGACCAAGGTTTGTGTATATCTTGGTCTGGTTTGGTTAGAGAACTGATACCAGAATGATCTGTGCCAGCCCTGTTTCTTGCCTACAGGTTTCGAGAGATACCCCTCCTGGGGTAGCTAATGAGCTTTATTCTGTTTCCTATCTCTTCTCCCCTTAGGATACAAACATACCTCCCTGGGTTTGAACTGCTGTTCTGCTAGTCTGGCCACTCCTGGATGTTCTCCAGCCAGGTGTGGTGGGCCACACCTTTAATCTTAGCATGCCTTCAATTTCAGCACAGCCGAGGTTTCTAGGTGATTTTCCTAGTGCTTTTTGTCTTATATAGAGCTATCCTATCAAGCTGTATAAATCAGAGACCAATAGTTGTGATAGGCCATACAGTTGGGGCTCAAGAGCCACACACTAGATTCTGGGTCCAGACTCCAGCAAGTTTATCTGGGAAGGTGACCTATTTTGTCTCTAATCACCCAGTGGGGTGCCTGTCAGTAGCTGTGAGAAGCAAGCCACTTCAGGTACAGCACCTGGGGGTCTGGGTCTTGAATCTGCGCCTCTCATCCCCTTTCATTCACAGTCAGACCATGAAATTCCCCAGCAAACCTGGGGGATTGACTACATAAACCCTTTCCTGTTGCCTTACTCTCAGATCTCCTGTCTGAAAGTCATTACAATACCAGGACAAGATATTTAGGTGGTGATCAACAGACATTCTTCCTTCCCAGCTATGACCCAAGGTTTTTTATATTATTATTATTTTTTTTTATTTTATTTTATTTTTTTGGTGATGTATTAGTCACTTTTATGTTGCTGTGCTAAAACCACCATGACCAAGGGAACTTATAAAAGTAAGAGTTTATTTGAGCTTATGATTGACAGTTCCAGGAAATCAGAGTCCATTGTGGCAGGAGGCATGGTGGCTAGGGCTGGAGCAGCAAGCCGAAGTTTACAACTTGCAATGTGCAAAGGAAGGAGAGAGAGAGAGAGAGAGAGAGAGAGAGAGAGAGAGAGAGAGAGAAACTGGAGACTGCAAAGACTTGTTAAATGCACTTGTTAAAAGCCTGCCCCCAATGACATACTTCCTCC
This sequence comes from Rhizomys pruinosus, assembly GCA_009823505.1. NCBI lineage: Eukaryota > Metazoa > Chordata > Mammalia > Rodentia > Spalacidae > Rhizomys > Rhizomys pruinosus. The sequence goes on along the minus strand of VZQC01006228.1, from coordinate 938,251 downwards.
AGCACAGTCACACCTTCTAAGACCTCCAAGAACAGTGCCACCAACTGGAGACAAAATGTCTGAATACTTAAAGCCTATGGGGGACACTATCATTCAAACGACCACATTCCACTCTCTGGCCCTCATAGGCTCCTAACCATATAAAATGCAAAATGCATTTAGTCCAGCCTTAAAAGTCCCCATACTCTTTACCAGTTGCAAATCTATTAAAAAGTCTATAGTCCAAAATTTCTTCTGAGACACAGGCCAATCTTTTAACTCTAAACTCCTGTAAAATCAAAAGGCAAATTACATACTCCCAATATACAGTGGAACTGAGTACACATTCCCATTCCAAAAGGGAGGAATAGAGGCATAGTTAGGAAATACTGGAACAAAACAAGACCAAAAACCAGCAGGGTAAACACCAAGTCCAGGAGATCCATGTGCGACTTCTGGAAATTTACTTCCAAAGGGCTTAGATGGCTCAGCTCTTCCAGGATTGCATGCAACATGGATATCTTCCTTAGTCTGGTACCACTTCCTATACACAGCTCTCATTGGCAAATATCTCGTGGCTCCAGCATCTCGAATGTCTTCTTGGGGTCTCTGCTGCCAGCTAGGCTTCACATTCACAGCTTCACGAAATGGCCTATCAGGGCCTTCTTTATTCAGGGACATCCCTGCTGCACTCTGCCTGGCCTCTGTCGCTCTCTGAAACCATGGAGGAAGAACTGATGACCTCTTCACTCTTGCAAACTTCATGCCTCTAAAGCCAGCACCATGTGAATGAAACTGTCAAGTTTGGATGCAAGTTTGGCATGGACTCTGGCCTATTTCAATCACATTTGCAGCTTTTCTCTGCCCTGGACTTGTTGGAGCAGAAAACCCTTTCAGTATTTTCCTTTCAAAAGTTGGAGGATGAGCTGGGTGTGGTCTTGCCCTGAAATTACTGTTTATGTTGTTTACTTGAAAATCTTGAGGACCCTCCTTTGTCACACTTTTTCCTTTGTTTACTTGAAAATATCTAGGCCTCTCCTTAATCTCTTTAATTCCCTCGTGAAAGGGAGTGTGCTGGATAGTGTCAACTTGACACACCTGGGTTGAGGGAGCCTCAGTTGGGGAATAGACTTCATCGGATTGGCCTGTGGCCACATCTGTGGAGTATTGTCTGATTGTCGAAGAGAGTGGGAGGGCTCAGCAACAATGAGTGGTGCCACCCTGGGCAGGTTGTTGTGTACAGTATAAGAAGGCAGGCTGGGCATGAGCCAGGGGAGCAAGACACTAAGTAGCATTCCTCCATGGCCTGTGTTTCAGCTCCTGCCTCCAGGTTCCTGCCCTGAGTTCCTGCCTTGGGCTCCCTGAGTGATGAACTGTGACCCAGGAAATGTGAGCTGAATAAACCCTTTCCTCTCCAAGTTGGTATTGGTCAGAGTGTTTTGTCACAGCAATGGAACACAAACTAGAACAGAAATTGGTACCAAGAGTGGGGTATTGCTGTGACAGACCTGACCTTGTTGTTTTGGGGAAGGATTGTGGAGGCATTTGGAACTTTGGGCTGGGAAGATCATTGAAAGTCTAAAGACTATTGTTATGGAGCTTGGAGCGATTTTTCTAAAGGAGCTGTAGAAGATGGAGGCCTGGCTTGTGAAGTTTCTAGTTTCAAAAGGGAGCAGAGATCATCAGGACTGTGTAATCATCTGTGGGTTCTGGTCAGCTGGGGCTGAAGAATCAGCTGTAAGTAGCAAGAGACCAGAAACTGAAGGGAAATCTTCGTTGTACTGGGACAACTGATGCTGGTTAGCTGGGGTTGAAAAATCAGCTGCAAGTAGCAAGAGACTAGCATCACTGTGGTGAAATCTTCTGGGAAGAATTTCTTCAGGGTCAGCACACAGAAGCTGTGATCCAGAAGGGGCCTGAGCCTCCTTTTCAAGCCAGAAGCAGGACTTGGTAGTGTGTAAGAGTCTCCTATATGGTTCTGGTGTTGAAATTTGAGGGGGTCACAGAGAGCAGCCAAGGCTTGGCACTGTGAGAGGTCAGGAAAGACCATTGGTAGAAGTGCACCTCGGTTGCAGTGGTGACCCCAGGATTGCTGGGTCTTGGAGAGAAGCTGAGGCTTTGCACCAGGGTAGGTCAGAAGTGACCATTGGTGAAGGTGCTGCCTCAGTTTCAGTGGCGACCCCAGCTTTTTGGAAATGGCAGGACCATGGGATGACCACCAAGGGCAGCAACAGGTGTGGAATGGAGTCAGCCTGGGCCTTCGAGATGATCTGTATGTGTCAGAGATGGCAGGTTCAGAGAGGGGGAGCTGCTGAATCCCTTTGGAACCCAGAATATCATGAATGAATCCCAGGTGTCCAGCCTTGAGCTACTTTGCTGGACTTAGGTTTTATTTGAGAGTGCCTGATTATTCCCTTTGAAATAATACAGTACTTGTTTTGGATTTTACAGAAGCCCACAGTTAAGATACTTTTAATAGACTATGAAATTTTAAGTGTTTGGACATTTTAAGGACTGTGGGGCTTTTAAGGTTGTACTGTCATAGGTTGTGATTAATTTTAACATCATACTTTGGGGATAAGAACTGGAAAGGTGGTGGTTTAATAATGATATGTTTTGCGTGTCAAGTTGACAAGGGATCAATTGTATTGGATAGCTTTAGTGTCAACTTGACACACCTGGGTTGAGGGAGCCTCAGTTGGGGAATTGGCTCCATTGGATTGGACTGTGGCCACATCTGTGTAGTATTGTCTTGATGGTCAAGCAGTGTGGGAGGGCCCAGCCCACAATGTGTAGTGCCACTCTGGGCAGGTTGTTGTATATGGTATAAGAAGGCAGGCTGGGCATGAGCCAGGGGAGCAAGCCAGTAAGTAGCATTACTCCATGGCCTGTGCTTCAGTTCCTGCCTCCAGGTTCCTGCCCTGAGTTCCTGCCTTGGGCTCCCTGAGTGATGAACTGTGACCCAGGAGATGTGAGCTGAATAAACCCTTTCCTCCCCAAGCTGGTGTTGGTCAGAGTGTTTTGTCACAGCAATGGAACACAAACTAGAAGAGAGAGCCTCTCCTTCACATTCCTTGGCCCCACCTTTAATCTTCCTAGTGCACTTTTCAGATCCAAACTGTACATTCTGCATTTCTTTCTGCCCCGTTTGCTCCTTTTCACTGTAGATCTGCACAATATTCACCATTATTAGCCATGCAAAAATTTCTATCTTAGGTTGTCTTGAAATATCCTCTGCCAAAGAAATTAGTCCATTGCTTTTCAACTTAGCATCAGACAAGCATTTGGGCTGTGGGCAAACTGTGGCCAGACTCTTTGATAAAAGATCCCAGTTGCTGTGTAAGTCTTTAGTTTCCTCTGGAACTACATTTTTTGCAGCCATGCCTTCTTCTTCCAGGCTTCTACTAGAATGGCCCCTTAAGCTCTGCTTAAAGTAGTCAACAGCTTTTCTAGCCCAAAGTTCCATAGTATTCCACATTTCTCCAAACATACACATGGTCAGGTTTTTCACAGCCAACAGCCCACTCTCTGGTACCAAATAACTATATTAGTCACATTTCTGTTGCTGTGATAAAACCACCATGACCAAGGGAATTATAAAAGTAAGAGTTTATTTGAGCTTATGATTGACAGTTCCAGGGAATCAGAGTCCATTGTGGTGGGAGGCATGGTGGCTAGGGCTGGAGCAGCAAGCCAAGTTTCACATCTTGCAATGAGTACAGAAAGGAGAGAGAGAGAGAGAGAGAGAGAGAGAGAGAGAGAGAGAGAGAGAGAGAGAGAGACTGGAGACCACAGGGCTTGTTAAACTCACTAAGCCTGCCCCCAATGACCTACTTCCTCTAGCATGGTCACACCTTCTGAGACCTCCAAGAACAGTCCCACCAACAGAAGACAAAAGGTCTGAATACTTAAAGCCTATAGGAGACTCTATCATTCAAACCACCACAGGTGGTGACTCAGAGAACATTCCTCCTCCATTCTGGTTGCCATATTTCCTCCTGGTTGTGACTCACAGACACTCTTTCTTTCCAGTTGCCATCTTCAATTTTGGGATGGATGTCTGCTGTGAGGTGTCTGGATGATATTTGCTCAGCTAGATGCTGAAGATGCTTATTTCCCTGCTCCATGCTGGGATTTTGTCTGTATGGGGTTTCCTATCATAAATTCTGTGGGTTCATTTGTGCTACAGACCTGTTGTGTGCTGAAAATATAGTTTTCAATTTTATATTTTCTACCACCTCTCGCTCTTAGAATCATTCTTCCCTCTTCCACAGTGATATTAGACATCAGAGGAAAGTGGTCTCTAGGAAAGAGAGAGTGCAATATCTGTGTATCATTTAGGACTCGGGACACCCAAGTCACTTATTTACTGCACTTTGATTGTGGACATCTGTGTTAATCACAATCTGCTGCAAGAACAAGAGTTTCTGCTGATAGTTGGGAGATAATCTAATCTATATCCATACATATTGGTCACTTCTCTGTTGCTGTGATAAAACACCATGACCAAAGGAACTTATAAAAGGAAGAGTTTATTTGAGCTTATGATTGATGGTTCCAGGGAATTAGAGTCCATTGTTGCAGGAGGCATGGTGGCTGGAGCTGGAGCAGCAAGCCGAGGGTAACATCTCGCAATGAGCACAGGAAGCAGAGAGAGCGACTGGAGACCATGAGGCTTGTTATACTCACTAAGCCTGCCCCCAGTGACATACTCCCTCTAGCATGGCCACACCTAAGACATCCAAGAACAGCGCCTCCAACTGGAGACAACTGTCTGTATACTTAAAGCCTATGGGGGGACACTCATTCAAACCACCACAGCATAATAATACTATGTTCGGGGGCTGGAGAGATAGCCTAGCGGTTAAGAGCACCGACGCTCTTGCAGAGGACCTGGGTTCGATCCCCAGCACCCACATGGCGGCTAAGAACAGTCTGTAACTCCAATTCCAGGAGAACTCCAGTTCCAGGGGAATCTGAGACCCTCTTCTGACCTCCGCGGCATTGCACGACACGGGTGCACAGACCTGCATGCAAACAATACATTCATACACATACAAAAATAAAAAAAAAAATAATAATAATAATACTATGTTCGTAAAGTAGGATTAAAGTAGTACTTTCTACCCTATAGCCTATCTAGCCACAGATCCTACGCTGTTGCAGAGGACCTGGATTCACTTCTCAGTATCCATGTGGTGGATAACAACAGTACCTAATTCCATTTATGTCCTCTCTGAACATTGTACACCATGGGTACTCTTACATACATGAATGCAAAGCACTCATACATACAAAATAAAAATAATAAAATATTCTTTAAAAAAGTATAAAAGTTGCCAAAAGCCCCTGGAGATTAACTTTCTGATTCAGTTTTGCTACACTATCTGTAACATATTATGATTATGATTTATATGTATATGCATATATTTTATTAACATGCTTTATTTCCTTCATACTCTGCCACTTAAACATGAAAATCATAGATATATTAGAGTTCTGCCTTTGATTTTGAGCAAAAACTTAGAACCCTAAGATTTATAACACTATTGTTTGCAATTTTTAAAATATATTTATTGTTATTTGGTGTTTATCCAGTATTATATATGGATGTATGTAAGTGCCTCTGTGTCATGTAGTCCTAAGAGAAATCAAGGAGGTGATCTGAGATTCAAAAGACCTGCAGGGTTTTTGTTTTTTTTTGAGACAGGGTTTCCCTTTAATCCCAGCTGGCCTGGAGCTCACCTTGTAGACCAGTCTTTTCTTGAACTCTCAGGGATCAACCTGCCTCTGCCTCCTGATTACAAGACCTGCAGTATCAAATGGTTGTTAGATACCACATAGGTGTTGGGAATCAAACCCAGATCCTATGCAAGAGTAGCCAGAACACTTAACCCTGATTCATCCCTCCACGCCCATTAACACATTTTTTTTTAATTTTGTCTTTTTACTAAGATCTCAAGTCCAATTTCCTAGGCTTTACTGATTATTTATTTGTAGATATACTTTACTTTTGGATGTTTAAGGCCACACAGTTGGCCCAGATTAACCAAGTTTTTTGTTGCCTCAAGGTCAGTAGAGTATCTGGTCCTCCGGGGTCACTCTTTTATTTTTGTGGTGGGGGTGGCTCCATTTAGCTTTTCATTTACCTGTTCCATCCACTCGAGGACAAAGTCAGGTCTTGCTAGACCAGGCTTCCCTTTTTGAAGTATGAGTATACTTTCCTCATCATAGACTGAACACTGGCTGAAGTCCCATTAGTGGATCTCCAAGACCTACCCGCACAAGAATACTGGTGACTCACATTGGCAGAACATATGAAAAGATGTTCCTAGGCATAATTCCCTGGGACTTAGTTGACCTCTGAGGGCAAGGAAAAAAGTTATCCCTTAACTCCCTCAGTCAAATTGGTATGGGCACTAAATATGGTCATAAAGCATCCAGGAAGGTTAAGTTATACCAGACTGATGGTTTTAATTATTGTATAATATTTTAGAAAAGGCTTTAACAAATCTCAAGCATCCTTATATAAGAAATACTAAGAAGAAATTCCATAAATAAATACTGTGGTTAGAAATGTCATGACAAACTAGTTTTATTTTTTCTCATTCTTTTGATTTTATATTACTCTAAAATATGCATACATACCATCCACACATATACCAAAAATCCCAAAGTCTGAAAATAAATGGTAGGTTAATTCTAGAACCTGTTAAGTTATTTACAATATAAGAGCACAGTTGTTTTCAGATCAGGAGTAATATCATGTTAACATTGCTTAGTTTGCCTTACAACTATGTATTTGGTGCTAGCATCCACAGATGAGGGATACCATTCATAGCTTGTTTTTCTGGGACTGTTTTACTTCACTTAACATAATATCTTCCAGTTCCATCCATTTGTCTGCAAAGTTCATGATATCTTCTTTCTTTCTTTCTTTTTTGTTTTTTTTTTTGTTTTTTTTTTTTTTGGTCTTTTCGAGACAGGGTCTCCCTGTAGCCCCAGCTGTCCTGGAACTCACTCTGAAGACCAGGCTGGCCTTGAACTCACAAAGATTCGCCTGCTTCTGCCTCCCAAGTGCTAGGATTAAAGGCGTGTGCCACCATGCCCAGTGATATCTTCTTTCTTTACTGCTGCAAAGAACTCCATTGAGGAGATGTAGCACATTTTGTCTATCCACTCATCAGTTGAGGGGCATTTGTGTTGGTTCTGGCTCTTTCCTACTATGAATAAAGCTGCAATAAACATGGCTGGGCATGTATATCTGTGATAGGATGAGTCTTGCTGGTATATAAACAGGGGAGGTATGACTGGGTCAGATGGTAAGCTCATTTTGAGTCTTTTAAGGGTTCTCTACATTGCTTTCCATAGTCGTTGTATGAGTTTACATTCCCTCCAGCAGTGGATGAATGTTCCCATTTTCCCACAACCTCTCCAGCATTTGGTATCATTTGTTTTCTTCATCATAGGCAGATGAAGTGTGAGATGATATCTTAAACTGGTTTTATTTTGCATTTCCTTAATTATTAGTGATGTTGAACACTTTTAAAGATGTTTTTCAGCCATTTCTAATTCCTCACTTGTGAAGTCTCTATTTAGCTCTTTACTCCATCTTTTGAATGAGTCATTTGTTTTCTTTCTTCTTTGTTTTTTGAGTAGATTACATATTCTGGAAATTCCATTAAAACTTTTATAATAAAGTATATTGCAAATCAAATTACCTTGAGAATTTATCAAAAGCAAGTATTTTGGGAGGTGTTATGTTTTGTAAATAATGCTTTGAAAACTTCCTTTAACCTGGTGCTGCTTCTAGCATTGGGCATTATCCTGCATTTTCTCTTCTTGCTCCACATCTACCCCCTTAATACAGACTTGCCCCCTGCATCCTCATCTGAAGCATTCAGACTAGCTTATGTTTTCCAGATCTGGTTAGTTCAACCTTCACATGAGGTCCCTACCCCCATCTTGCCTTTGGACACCTGGGATCAACACACTACCCTAATAAGTCAGTAATTCTTCCACTAAGCATTTACTCCATTGCAGTTTATGAAACTCCAATTTCCCTTGCTTCCATTCCATTTCCAACTTCTGGATAGGACCCAGGCCCTTTCTGGATCTTCCACCTCATATATCTGCACGAGAAACCTCACCAAGACTAGTTTAATCCTCTGGCTTCATTTATAAGACCCACCATAGGCTTCACAGACAACCAACTTTCCATTCCTTTCTGATTTGCTTGACACAGAGTAGCCTACATACTACTCTGACATGCCTACTAGCCAGACCATCCTAATAATTTGTCAAAGATGAACCACACATCAACTAAACTTTCATACCTGAGGAAAAATCATCCAAGCTACCTCAACCAATAAATAGTATGAAAATTCAAATAAACAAAGGAGAAAGGGTATTTCCTCTCATACAACCAACAAAAGACATCTGTATACACAAACAGCAATGCAAAAATATAAATAATATGAAAAATCCTGATAACATGTCCCCTAAAATCCCGCCAGTCCCTAAGAAGTGTAGTACAATGAGAATCTCCCTTGAGACTTCCATGAATCAAAATTTAAATCAACAATCATGAACATGACCAAAGATTTAAAAAAATACAATTCAAAAGACACAATAATATGGGAATAATCTCATGAGGAAGCTCAGGAAAATAATAACATGCAGCTGAACGAAATAACAAAAAACAAGTCAGGACTTAAAAAAGTGAATTCACAAAAGAAAGACAAGTATTGAAGAAAACCCAAGCCAAAATGAAGATGGAATTAAAAATTTTAATAAGTCAATTTAAAACAACAGGAGAAAGCTTCACAAGTAGAAAGAATGAAACAGGACACAGAATATAAAAAAAGTGGATGACAAAGGTTAAGAATTAGACTCACCAATCAGAGACTTTGAAAAATCTGAAACACAGGAATGCAATACCATATGGGAGACAATGAAGAGACCACATCTATGCATTATAGGAATAAAGGAAGGAGAAGTAGCTCCAGAGAATGGCATTGACAAGATCTTCAACATAATTACAGACAAATACTTATTGAAATTAAGGTAATGCATACCCATATAGATTTAGGAAACACATAGAACACCAATTATAAAGAACAAGAGCTTCATTAAAGACTTTTTTTTTGTCTTCTCAAGACGGGGTCTCCCTGTAGCCCAGCTGTCCTGGAACTCACTCTGTAGACCAGGCTGGCCTTGAACTCACAAAGATTTGCATGCCTCTGCCTCCCAAATACTAGGATTAAAGGCATGCGACAAACATTTTCTTTTACTTGTAGGACAATTTAAAGGAACTAAGCTTAAATTTACTTCCCAAATAAGAAGTCATAGTCCATTCATATAGCTTTAAAGAGCAAAGTGGATATTGGGTAAAATTTATTTAGCAGGTACTCAACTCTACCAAAGCTTTATCCACAAAGTATAGGATATTTTAAGGCTTAGTGAAATGTTTGATTAGTTAAATTTAGGTGTAGGTTTTGGTGAAAATGGTAATACAATTGAATTAATTGGGAATATAAAATGTTAATTGTTTTATTTATAATTTGTATTGGGTAAAGGTACACAAATGTTCTCTATAATTTCCTGAATTATGCAGCATCACATTATAACACTTTCTTTTACTCATAGGACAATTTAAAGGAACTAAGCTTAAATTTCCTTCCCAAATAAGTAGCATACAGTCAATGAGAAACAGTTTGGGTAAATTTATTGAAAGCTTATGCCTTGGCTCCTGTTTATGGGTATGTGTAATACAACTTAAGCATCTATAGGTCTAAACATAAAAACCTAAAAAAAAGGAGGGAGGTGGGAGGTGGGGTAGTATCCTTTGTGGGATACAAATGGTAAACTCTGTGTTCCAATCCTATTGATAAATTTTCAATTTTTGAGATCTTGAAACTAACAATGGGAGGAGAATTTTATGTTCCCACAGGTAAAAATCACCAATCTAAATGCTGAAAACATACAGCTTTTGGCTGTACATGATGGATTGGGAAATGCCAGCAGAGAGGCTGACCCATCTGAACATTAAAGAAAGAGGAACCTCAGACTGCCTGAGTCACAGACACTGAGCATTTCTCTGAATAATATTGGGGTTAACAGTTTATAATGGGCCCTAACGAAGTTTACCTTCCAGATGCTGAGAAACCTTCCTACCTCTCCCCTTTATAGGAAAAAGAAAAACATGATCATAATGAATTCATTCCCTAACTGTAAATTAGAGGCAATTGTCATAGTGGTAATTTCCTATAAAATAGGTACAACTACCCTTTTTTAATTGACTGATAGGCATAGGAACTGCGAAAGGATAATTCTCTATCTAGAACCAAATTCAATAGTAAAGTGTTCATAGGCTGTGTAATTAAGCAAAATATATTGCTATAGGAAAGCTCTGACATCAGCAATGAATTATTCTGCCTAGGAGATGTTGGCTAGGGGATTCAACCCCCCCCCAAAATTATAAAGGCCTTTTGCCTATAAGTGGGATATATGCAAGGAGAAAGGCAGTAAGTCCCTGTTGTCGAAGACCTGGTGTGAGCATGAAAAAATGTTATGAGATGTCACTTGCTAATGTACAACTGGCCTCTGAAATGCCAGAGAGCATTACCAAAGGCCACTAAAGCAATATAGCAAAATATTGGTCTCCCTGAGACAAGCAAGACTCCTCTGTCAATATCAGCTACACCTCAACAGCCTGGAGATACTGTGCAACAGTGGCAGCCAAGTGTCTATATATATATATATATATATATATATATATATCCCAAATCTAATTGGCTATTAGCTCTCTCCTTGGAGGAATAACTCACAGTGGATGCCACAAGCTTATGTTCTCTAGTGGTTAGGAGATGTTATAAGCCACAATAAGAACTTGTCACCCTTTACAGAGAAACCACATTTTGCGAATTAGTATACCATCCAAGCATCTGTGTCTATGCTCACAGCTTAGCTTGACAAAATAATTAGTACTGCTAGTACTGCTTAAATGCCTGTGCATCCAATAGCTTGTGCTTTGTTAGTATGACTAAAAAGAGTATCAATGGAAAAGCTGTCAACCCATGAAGGGAAACAACCTGAATAGAGTAGAGTCCAAAATGACAACTCCAAAGAAAGGAGACTGTTTTCTTCTCACCCACTTGTGTCCCTTTCCCAATGCCTAGGGAACAAATTGCGGAAGAGGAGGCGTGGTAGAATGTAAGGTCTGTGGAGAGATAGGGGTGAATCATGAGACTACAGCAATATAGTCTGCACTCCTAATTGATCAACATGCCTGTACTTACAAGCTTCTCCAACTGGACTATGGGAACCTTGGGTTGTTCAAAATTTGGACATAGATAATTGCAAAATGCACCAATTACCTAATTTTATAGCAAACTGAGCAACATCAATGTTGTCTGAAAACAACTGTTCTCTTATATTGTAGAATCCCTTAAAAATAAACAAATAATAATAAAATAAAAACATTAAAAATTAAAAATAAAAAAAGAACAAGAACAGAAAATCCCCACAGCATAGCCTAGGAAAACATTAAAAGCACAGAATAGGGGGCTGGAGAGATGGCCTAGCGGTTAAGAGCGCCAACCACTCTTACAGAGGATCCAGGTTCAATCCACAGCACCCAAATGGCGGCCGAGATCCGTCTGAAACTCCAATTCCAGGAGAACTCCAGTTCCAGGGGAATCCGACACCCTCTTCTGACCTCCGCGGCATTGCACGACATAGGTGCACTAACTTGCATGCAGACAGTACATTCATACACATACAGAAATAAATAAAATAAAAATTAAAAAAAAAGCACAGAATAACACAAAGGTTATTCCATGATATAAATAGGCTGAAAGAATTCATGTCCACCAAACTAAACCTAAAGAGAATACTCAAAACAATACAGAGGACTTAATATAGAATAACTATACCCAAGAGGTTAGAGAAAGAAAACAAAGGAAGGTATAATTGCAGAAACACCAAATAGGACCAAGAACACAACAAATTTAGATGGCAATACCAAATATTCATCTTTAAATAACTCTGAATACTAAAGGAATCAACTATTCAGTCAAAGACAAAAGCTAGTGGAAAGGATTAACTAAGAAAATATATCTTTTTGTTGTCAACAAGAAACTGATTTCATATTCCAAGATAGGCACTTGCTTAGAGTGAAAGAATAGACAAAAAATGTTCCAGGCAAATTGTAGTAAGAAGAAGTCAGGTGTTGAAATTATAACATATAAGAAAATACACTTCAAATTAACAATAATCAGAAGAGATAAAGAGGGAGACTACATTCTAATCATGGGAAAATTGACCAAGAAGATATTACAATAATGAACATATTTGCACCAAGCTCTAGTACACTTGATTTCATATAAATAGCATTACAGTAATATAAAACAAAGGTCAACTGTAGCACAGTAATAGTCGGGCTTCAAAACCCCAATATCTCCAATAGATACATCAAACAGACAAAGAATAAATAAAATGATGTCTAAATTAAATTACATTGTACATCAAATGTACCTAACACACATCTGCAAAATATTCCATCCAATCACCAAAGAATGCATGTTCTAATCAGCATTCCATACCAATTTCTCTAAAATTGACCACTTACTGCTACACAAGGTAAACCTCCAAACATATTAAAAATGGAAATAATTCCATGTATTTCTATAAGCTTATTGTCATCAGGGAAATTTTTCTAGTAACTAGTCAAAGTTATGAAAATTAACATACTCCTGATGATGAATGGGCAAAAGAGGAAATGAAGAAATTAAAATATTTCTGCAAAAATATGAAAATTATAAAGCAATATGGCAAAAATCTCTGGGACACATTAAAAGCAACCCTAAGAAGTAAGTTTGTAAATATAATTGCCTATATGAAAAAAATAAGAAAAAGCAAATATAAATGACTAAAGGTACAACTCCAAGACTCTAGATATACAATAACAAACAAAACTCAAACCTAGTAGATGAGAACTTACAAAAATCACAGGATAAACTAATGAAATAACAACAAAGAAAACAATACAAAGAATTAATTAATCTAAAAGGTGGTTCATTGAAAAGATAAACATGATGTCCAGATAATTTTCTCAGTTAACCAAAAGAAAGAAAGAGCAAATACATTTAATAAATTTAGAGAAGGAAAAGAAAACATCAAGACAAACCACAAAATTTCCAGAACATTACAAGGGAAGTAATTAAAAAAAAAACACTGTACTTAATTTGAAAATATAAAATAATTGATAAATTTCTAATTGCATAGAAATGACCAAAGATAGACCAAGAAGAGCACAATTGCTTAAAGAGACTCATAAAAAATAAGGAAATTCAAACAATTTATCAAAACCTCCTAAATAAATCACATATTCAGAAATATTCACGGGGCTGGAGAGATGGCCTAGCGGTTAAGAGCGCCGACCGCTCTTGCAGAGGACCTGGGTTCAATCCCCAGCACCCACAGGGCAGCTGAGAACCGTCTGTAACTCCAATTCCAGGAAAACTCCAGTTCCAGGGGATTCCGAGACCCTCTTCTGACCTCTGTGGCATTGCACGACACAAGTGCACAGACCTACATGCAAAACAGTACATTCATACACATAAATAAATAAAATAAAATAAAATAAAAAGAAATATTCACAACAGAATTCTACCAGATTTATTATTTATTTCCGTATATGTATGAATGTACTGTCTGCATGCAAGTCTGTGCACCCGTGTCGTGCAATGCTGTGGAGGTCAGAAGAGGGTCTCGGAATCCCCTGGAACTGGAGTTCTCCTGGAATTGGAGTTACAGACGGTTCTCAGAAGGTATACAACAAATATTTCCTAAATAAAAGAAAAAAGAAAAATAGAATCAGATTGAGAACTCCCAAACTCCTCTTTTGAAGCCAGTGTTTATTTAATACCAAAAAGTAGGTACAGACACAGCAACAAAAATGAACTCTAGGTCCACATACAAAACGAACACAGGTACGAAGATTTTCAATACAATGGTTGCAAAAGGCATACAGACACACATGCAAAAGATTATCCACTATGATCAAGTCAGTTTTATTCCAGAGATGCAAGGATGCTTCAGTGTATTTAATTCAATAAATGTAATAAATCATATAAATTGTCTGAGTGACATAAATCACATGCTAATCTCAATAGAAGCAGAAGGTGTTAGACAAATTACAACATGCATTCATATTAAAAGTCCTGGATGGAATTGGACTGGAAAGAACATACCTCAACATAATAAAAATATACAATGAAATTATAGCTATCAGCATTTGTGCTGGATAGTTTTAGTGTCAATTTGAGAAACATGGGTTGAGGGAAACTCAATTAGGGAATTGGCTCCACTGGAGTGGCCTGTGGATATTGTCTTTATTGTTGAGCAATGTGGGAGGGCTCAGCCCACTATGGGTGGTGCTACCCCAGGCAGGTTGTTATATGTCTTAAAATATCAGAAAGCAGGTTGGGCATGGGCCAGGGGAGGAAACCAGTAAGCAGCATTCTTCCATGGCCTGTGCTTCAGCTCCTGCCTCCAGGTTCCTGCCCTGAGTTCCTATGGTGGGCTCCCTGAGTGTGACCCAGGAGATGTGAGCAGAATAAGCCCGATCCTCCCCACAGAAATTAAAAGGAAACTAGAACAGCATTCAAAATGAAGAATAACTAGCATTCCTGTTAAGATCAAGAACCCTATAAGACTGTTCACAATCCAATCCTTTTAAATATACCACTTGAATTTCTTGCTAGATCAATAAGACAAAAGAAACAAATAAAAATAGTTTTAATTGGAAAAATTCACTATTTGCAAATGAAATGTTATACATAAGTCTTCCCCAAAATTATACTAGAAAACTGTCAGAAATGACTAATACTTTGAGAATAATGACACATAACAAAATTTACTTTCAAAAGTCGGTAGCCTTTCTGTATACCATAAACAAGGAATGATATAAATCAATCAAGAAAACCACCCATTTACAATAGCCTCAAAAATAAAATATCTATAAATAAACCTAGCCAAAGATATTAGATGTCTCAACGATAAAAAAATAAATTTCTAATGTGGAAGGACCTACCATGCACATGGATTGGTAAAATGCATTTTCTGAAATGACCATGTTTCAAAAAACCTTCTATACTTTGAATGCAATTCCGATAAAAATCCCCACAACAAATTTCACTGAGCTAGAAAAAAATCTTAATTTATTGTTTTGGATCAGCAAAGAACACAGATAATGAAAACAATCTTGGACAAAAGAGCAAAGTTTTGGGGAATCACCATACCAGGTCTCAAACAATATTACTGAGATATAGTCATAACATCATCATGAAAATTATACAACTAGAGATATGTAGATCAATGGAATACAGTTGAAAACTAAATATTAATACATGGACTTTCAACAACCAGATATGCCAAGAACACACAAACATGCCAAAAACACACAAGGAAGGGAAGACAGCATATTCAACAAATAGTGATAACAAAACTCTATCTCCACTTGCAGAATGAAATTGCACCCTTATTTTCCATTCTATACAAAGTCAACTGCAAATGGTACAATGACCTCATTATGAAGCCTGAAACCTTAAAAATGCTAGAAGAAAACATAGGCAGTACCCTAGAAGATATAAGCGTAGGAAAGGGATTTCCAAATTGGAGATCAGTTATTCAGGGAATAAGGAAAAAAATCAACAATTTACATTAGGCTACAAAACTTCTATATAGCATAATAATAATAATAATAATAATAATAATAATACAGGAAATGAAAAAGAAAACCCACTGAGTG
Organism: Rhizomys pruinosus; assembly: GCA_009823505.1. Lineage (NCBI taxonomy): Eukaryota > Metazoa > Chordata > Mammalia > Rodentia > Spalacidae > Rhizomys > Rhizomys pruinosus. Next base: position 922,458 of record VZQC01006228.1, on the reverse strand, counting down.
GGAGAAAATCATCATCTGTTGCACATGCAACAGAGAAATAATAACCAGACTATACAAAGACCTCAAAAAACGAAGAAATAAGAAAATAAACAACTAAATAAAAAGATGAGCTAAGGACTTGAACACAGTGGTTTCAATGGAAGAAATAAAAATGGCTAAGAATTACCTTAAAAAGTTCTCAATATCAGTAGTAATCAGAAAAATGCAGATCGAAATCAATTTATGTTTCCATTTTACCCCCATCAAACTGGGCAAGATCAAGAAAAGAAAATACATCAAAAACTAGGTAAGACCAAGAAAACAAAATACATCAAATATGGAAAAAGGAAAACATCCATCTGTTTTGGTTCCAGTGGAAATTCATGCAACCTCTGTGGAATCAATATTGAGAACTCTTAGGAAACTAAAAATGAGTGCCAGATTTGATGGTGCATATGTTAAATCCCAGCACTAGGGAGACAGTGACAGTGGGATCTCCGTAATTGGCATATAGCCAGTGGACTCATCCTGCTGTTGAAATATTTGCACACTCAAGTTTGTTGCTGCTGGTTTTTCAACAGCTAAGAATTTGAATCATTTTAAATGTCTCGCAAATGATGAATGGATAATGAAAATATAGTATATTTACAGAATGTTGTTCTACTGAGCAGTAAGCAAAAATTATGTAATGTACAGGAAAATGTATGTAATTGGAAATTCCTTTACTGATGGAAGTAATGCTTTATAGTCTCCCTCATTTTAAGATTATAGCATTAGCCAAGTGTGGTGGTACACGCCTTTAATCCTAGCACTTGGGAGGCAGAGGCAGGTGTATCTTTGTGAGTTCAAGGCCAGCCTGGTCTACAAAGTGAGTTCCAGGACAGCTGGGGCTACAGGGAGACCCTGTCTCAACAAAAAACCACACAAACGCCCCACACACCCCACCACCGCTGTATAGCACCAACCCACATATGTGAGTATATTTCCTAATGTCAAATGAGGAGCCAGGAAAATGGAAAGGAAGCACAAAATTAAAAGGAAGGAAGAAGCCCAAGAAATGGGTATAATAGGAAATAGATGATACATAGGAGGAAAGAAAGAAAATGGGGAAACTCGACTTGGAAGAGAGAAGGACCCTTGTGGGTAAAGGAGAACACAAGAAAGAGAGTTAATAAGAGATATTTTCAAAGGGGAAATGGGGATGATGGAGACACTTGAAATAAGTAGGGAGGAGGGAAGTTAGATGGGGAGAGAGGGGGGGAGATAGATAAAAATTTGGTGCCAGAAAATGTCAGGGTGAAATTTATTAACTAAAAACGCCATTGAAAATACACATAAGGTGTCTGAACATTAGTGCACATGCATACCAGAAGGCTTTGTAACAAGGAACACAGTGCCAGACAGGAGAAATCTCCATTTGAGTTGTGTCTCATAGTAGTTGGAAACTCCCAAAATAACATAGGCTATTGTCACAGATCAGATTATGTTCCAGAATTAAAGGCAAGATCGTAATTCTGAAGACAGTGCATACTTCAGATAGGACTTGGAACAATGAAGTTGGAAATGATCTGGACTCCTTCCTCCTGAAGAATAGCTCTCCTAATTCTACAGGACATTATCTAAACTGGTAAGCAATAAAAATAAATCAACAGTCTATCCTGCTTTAAAGCCTAATGACCAAATGACTGCAAAGCAAATTTCCCCTATTGGTGCAGTGCTGATACCCTTATCTAGAGAGTAATCAACACCTATCTAATTTGACTTAAAGATACCACAATGGAAGGGAACATATAGATGACGCTGTAAATATAACCAAATACACATAAGATAGCTCTAGATCCTAGAGAACACCCTAACTTTGTCATCTCTCTAGACATTTGCAATTTCTTACTGAATGCTGAAAATGGACGCTTATATTTAGAGACAAATGTGTGCCCAAGACCACTAATCGAAGATGCATCTTTTTGCCAAAGATTTAGGCTATCACAGATTCCACAATTGGTCACATGGAGAGAATACATGTGTAAGAGATGCCCAGGTCTAAGTGACACTTCTACAGTGGAACCAGTACAACTAAGGCTTATAGAATATAGCACAATAGAGGGTAGAGAGGACACCTATACATACCTCAACTTTCAGCAGTTAAGCTTCCTCATACAGTAGAGCACGATTCACACAGAAGGCCAAACCTGATTATGTTTTAAAGAATTAGAGGCTAGAGAGTATTTGTGCTTAGGACTCATATATTAAACCTCACCTACACATTCCTAGGGATCATTCAAGATGAGAGGCCTGGAATATTGTAAGAGCCAGGATATGTGCAGGCAAATAAACAGAAGCTTATAGTCCTCTGGGAAAATGCTCATGTAAAATTACGTGAGACTCATGTCAACACATCAAGAAATAAATCCAACGGAGAATAGGGGAAAGGGGTAGCAAGCCCAAACCCTAGCCAATGATCTATTGTTAAGTGACTACTGTAGGGTGAGGGAGCATAGATATTCTTTAAGACGGTGACTATGAATAGGGTGATTTGACTTCAGTGGATGAACCCGATTAGAAATGCTTGATCAGCTATGAATTAAAGTATAGGACAGAATATTTGAAACCTGGTAGAGGGGTGGAAAGGTGTCTAAATTTCTCAGACATCAATATAATACTTTTGGAAATAATAATATTTTGAGCAGTTCTGCATCCTATATTTCATGATGACTTATCTTGTTAAACTTTAGATTATTTAATTAGCATTTCATATGGAATTGTATATATTAAACAGAGATTCAAATAGTAAGTACTTAGTTAAGGTATAATGAAAGGAAAACAAGTAAAGGACTGAAAGCCTTGTATTAACTAGAAGCAAAATAATCAGTTTCAGCCTAATTTATATTCAAATATTTTGCTACATCTCTGAATTAAACGTGGTTATGGTTCCAAGAGTTTTGTAAAATAGAATAATTTATCAAACTATAACAAAACTTTTCAACATTTATTATAAAGTTTATGAAGCTGAACTATAGAAGTCACACATAGTAATATGTTGGTTAAAAATATCTACAGGGAGAAAGTGCTTTCATATCTCTGTACTAGTTTAGGCATGAGTGTTGCTCAATAAAGTATTTCAAGCATCATTAATACTGATACAGCACACATTGTACTCATTTTTCTTATGTATTGCCCTCCTTGACACAGTCCCACTGAAAAACCATCTTCATCTCTCGCAGTTCATCCGTCTTGCAGAAATAGCTCAGAATGTTCATCCATCATTTGTATGAGGAACCATAAAAATCTCCATTCTTTTTCTCCTACAGAACAAATGTATTTTCACGGACTGTACTATTTAAGCTCATTAATAGCAATGAGGTTACATGGTGCACTCCAATTCTTTCCATGGACTGCTGGTCACGTCACAGGAAAAAAAAAAAGGCAGAAGTTTGAATATAGCAGAATCTGTTCCTGGTGCTTGGGAACAATTCAACAGTTATTATCCTTAATAAGCCAGAGATAGATGAATGGGAGATGAATGAGATTAATAAATATTTGGAGATTATTTAATTCTCTCTCTCTCTCTCTCTCTCTCTCTCTCTCTCTCTCTCTCCTCTTTTTTCTTTCTCTCCTGTGACTTTTACAGTAACTTTCCTGTGACACAGAAATATTTAGAGTTGCAACATTATTTTCAGCACTACAGATTAGATAGCTGCAATATGCTCTGTTTGGAGTTTCCTTGGAAGGCCTCCCAGAAGCCACAGATAATGCAGAGTGCAGCTGTTGGAAATCATTAGCATAAACATATCTGACTTAGCTGGAAGTCTAAAGCCTGAGACTAAGATATCTATCTGAGTTCAACATTTAGATCAAAAGCTATGAAATTAAAGACCAATAAAATCATAAAAATAAGATATCTATGTTGTGAATAAAATGACACAAGGATCATTAAGTTTGTTTTGTTTCAAAAATGAAGGTAAAGGTCGTATGGAACTTCTATGTAAGTGTGCACTCAGAGCCTTATTTCCTATTGTGAGACTTAGAATCATGCTTTTGACATGTATGTGCATAAAGATCTGGAAATATACAGATGATCTATCTATCTATCTATCTATCTATCTATCTATCTATCTATCTCTCTATCTATCTATCATCTATCTATCTATCATCTATTTTCTATTTATCTATCTATCTATCATCTATCTATCATCTATCTTCTATCACCTCTATCCATATATCTATATCTATATTATATATAATATTATATAATGGGTGAGATAAAATTTGCTAAAACAACATGATAAAAATAATAACTGCCAAATTTTAAAATGGGTAGGTAGTGCTTTATCAATGTTAACTGCAGTAAAATTTAGGTGTGCTCATAGTGTAATATAAACCACCCCATTTTTTTGCTACTATTTCTTTCCAACAATAAAAAAAAAATAAATGGAAGGCAGATCTCTGTGAGTTGCAAGGTCACTTGTCAAATAGTGAGTTCCAGGCCAGCTAGACTACAGGTAGACTTGTCTCAAAACAACAACAACAACAACACACAACTTAATATATATATATATATATATATATATATATATATTATAAATATGATTAATATATTATATTATGCATTAACACATGCAGGAAATACTACCATAACATAAAATAACCGTATATTATATATATATATATATATATATATTTAAAAATTATTACTTTTATTTTATGTTATGGATGTATTGTCTTCATGTGTTTAATGCACCTGTGTTGCTTAATGCCTGAACAGGTCAGAAGAGATCATTGGATCCCCTGGAACTAGAGTTTCACATGACTTTTATTTTATTTTATTTTATTATTATTTTTATTTTTGGTCTTTTCGAGACAGGGTCTCCTTGTAGTCCCAGCTGTCCTGGAACTCACTCTGTAGACCAGGCTGGCCTTGAACTCACAAAGATTCGCCTGCCTCTGCCTCCCAAGTGCTAGGATTAAAGGTGTGCGCCACCACGCCCGGCTTTCACATGAATTTTAACCTTCATATAGGTTCTGGGACTTGAACATGGGTTTTCCGCAAGAGCAAGCAGTGCTTTTAAACACTGAGCCATCTTTCCAGCTCTCTCAATTTACTTTTTATTACATCAGTTTATATACAGTATGACATTTGTTGATTTCAAAATATCATAGCAAAATTTCTTCAAAGTCAAATATAAAAACCTCTGATATCATTATCCTAATGATATTAATATGTAAAAACTGAGACAAAAATATACATACATATTATTACATACACATACACACATGTCATTCGAGTTGTTGAAATACAGGAATTTATCAGGTTAAATCTGTAAATAAAATTCAATTATATTCTTGTCTATTTTGAGTTGTTGATATAAGAATAAACATGACAGCCACCCTTGGAACTCCTAGCTTTGATTCCAGAGAGGCATGCAGCCTCAGTGAGGTGCAGGTAATGCAATGCTGAACTGCCTTGACACGTGGGAGTCTAGACACCCACCTCTGGAACTCCCAGCTTGGGTTACAGAGAGGCGCACAGGCGCAGGAAGGTGCAGGTATGCCCCCTCAGACCTGGTGGAACTGTGGTGCAGATGATCTAGCAGGTATAGTATTAGTGATTGTAGATTGTGCAGCCAACCTTGAGGGTTGAGGTGCAACAATCTAAAGAAACAAATAAACAAATCCACATGTCAAAGACACAAGGAAAAAACAACATGGGAAAGCTGAGAATAAATCCAAATGAACTCTACCAACCCTACAGAAGATCCCTACAATGAGATCTGCCAGGAAGCAAACCAAGACACTGACCTTAGAATAACAACTGTAGATGTATTCAAAGAAATTAGAGAACTAAGGGAAGAGAATGGAAATCTCAAGAAGGACCTAGAGGGACATAATGACAAACATTGGAAAGAGCTAAGGGGAGAGATTGAAAAACTCAAGAAGAACACAGAAGGAGATAATGACAAATGCTGGAAAGAGCTAAAGGGAGAAAAGGACAAACTCTAGAAGGAACTGGAAATACTGAAAAGATCTCAGGCCAAAATGAAAAAAGAAAATGACTAATGAACCAAGAAGTTACAAAATGAGAATGAGAGGCTCCAGAAGGAAGTGGAAAATTTAAAGAAATCACAGGATTAAATGTAAAAAGGAAATTGAACATTCATCCAATCACCAGGAAAGGATGGGGAAAAGCCTCGGAGGCAGAAAGAAAGAAAGAAAGAAAGAAAGAAAGAAAGAAAGAAAGAAAGAAGCAGAAAAAAGAATATAAGACCTGCAGGATAATAGGGAGCAACTAGAAAGCTCAAGTAAAGATTACAAAAAATAAAAAATAAATAAAAAAATAAATAAATAAAAAAAAAACAAGAGTGGAACAACCAGGAAATGTGGGACACTATAAAAAGACCACATTTCTGAATCAAAGGGATAGAGGAAGGAGAAGAATCACAAGACAATACAATAGTATTGTCTTGTGATTCTTCTCCTTCCTCTATCTTCAACAAGATAATAGAAGAAAATTTTCCCAAACTGAAAATACACAATCCCATACGAATAGAAGAAGCACATAGAACACAAAATACATAAGACCAAAAAGGAAAAGGAAACTCCCCACACCACATAACTGTGTTTTACTAGATGATCAAAACAAGGACAAAATAATGAAAGCTACAAGACGAAACCAACAAGTTACATATAAAGGGAAACCCATAAAAATTGGAGCTGACTTCTCGGTCCAAACTATGAAAGCTGGAACAACGTGGACCAAAGTATTCTCTCTGCTAAGCAACTTTAGATGCCAGCTCAGACTACTATATCTAGGAAAAATGTCAGTTATAATTGAAAAAGAAAGAAAAATCTTTCACAACATGAACGAGATGAAAGAATACATGTCTAAAAAACCAACACTTTAGAAAATCCTAGAAACAATCCAGAGAACAGAGGAAAGGAGCAACTATCCCTAAGCAATTAAGGAGAGAAATCAACAAAAGCATAACAGAGTAAATACACACCTACACGAAGAATCCCACATGGCGGCCGAGAGCCGTCTGAAATTCCAATTCCAGGAGAACTCCAGTTCCAGGGGAATCCGACACCCTCTTCTGACCTCCGCGGCATTGCACGACACGAGTGCACAAACTTGCATGCAGACAGTACATTCATACACATACAGAAATAAATAAAATTAAAAAAAAATAAGCTGAAAGGAAGCAACACACATCTCTCAATAATAACCTTAAATACTAATGGTATAAATTCCCCAATCAAAATGCATAGACTAGAGGAATGGATTAGGGAACAGAATTCCTCTATATACTGTCTACAAGAAATGCATTATAGCCTCAAAGACAGACACCACCTTAGAGTGAAAGGACGGAAAACAATATTCCAAGTGAATGGTACCAAGAAACAAGCCGGAGTGGCTATTGTAATATCAGACAAAATAGAACTCAAAGTAAAACTTATCAGAAGAGACAAAGAGGCCCATTATACCCTTGTCAAAGTAACAATTAACTATGAAGACTTCACAATCCTAAATGTCTAGCACCAAACTCTGGTGCACCTAACATTATAAACACTATTCTGTAGGACCTGAAGACACAGATTAATCTCAGCACAGTAATATTGGGAGACTTCAACACCCCACTAAGCTCCTTGGATAGATTAAGTGGACAAAAAATAAACAGAGAGATATCAGAACTGTACAATACAATACACCAAATGGACCTCACAAACATTTACACAATATTCAACCAAAACAATGGAGAATATACGTTTTACTCAGTAACTCATGGAACATTCTCCAAAATCGACTACATACTGGGGCACAAAAGTAATCTCAATAAATACAAAAGGATTGAAATTATTCCATGCACTCTGTCAGACCAAAGTGCAATAAAGCTCAATATGAACACCAGAATAAGCACAACTAGCTACAACACAATCCTGAATTATGAATGGGCCAGGGAAGAAATAAAGGGTGAAATAAATGTATTCATGGAACCAAATGAAAAAGACAATACTACACAACAAAACTTGTGGGATACTTTAAAAACAGTCTTGAGAAAGAAATTTATAGTCCTAAGTGCCCACATTAAAAAAAAATACAGAGAAGGAACACATAAATGATCTAACAGTGCAGCTAAAAGCACTCAAGAGACAAAAACAAATTAAGCCTAAACCCAACAGACAGGAAGAAATAACAAAAACCAAAGTTTCTACTTTGTTTCTATTTTGAAATAGAAACAAAGAAAACAATACATAGAATCAATGAATCCAAAAGCTAATTCTTTGAAAAGATAAACAAAATAGTCAGACCTCTAGCCCAGTTAACAAAAAAAAAGAAAGAGCAACTCCAAATCAATAGTAGGATTGATGAAAGGGGAATATCACAACCAACAAAAAGAGATCTAGACAATCATATCAATCATAGTGGGAATAAGTTCAAAAACCTATATCCCTAAATTTGGAAAACCTAAGAGAAATTGATGAGTATACTGAAATCCTGAGAATCACAGGAAACGTTAACCAAGAAGAATTTTAAGTTTAAAACTGACCATAATTTGGAGTGAAATTGAGAATGCAATAAATCCTCCAACTAAAAGCCTCGGTCTAGATGGTTTCACGCAGAATTTTATAAAACGTTAAAGAAGTCCTACAAACATTAATACTCAATCGTTCAGAACAGAGGGGATTCTCCCCAAATTCCTTCTATAAAGCCAGAATAATCTAATACCAAAAACACGCAATGATACAGAGCCAAAAATGAAAGTTTATACACCCTCTCATTGAGATGAGCACATATGCAAAAATTCTCACAAAAATACTTGCAAATCACATACAGACCCGACCACATCAAAAAGATCATCCATCAATGATCCAGTTGGATTCATACCAGACATGCAGGATGGTTCAACATTAGGTAAATCAATAATATCATAAAATACATAATGGACTGAAGATGAACAAAAACCACAGGAATCACTTCAAATGGATGTAGAAAAAGTATCTGGGACAAGATCCAGCAATCCCCTTTCCTGTTTTATGTCCAGAAGAGGGGACTCAGACTGGAGGGGAACATTCCTCAACATGATCAAGCCATATATAGTAAACCACTGACAACATCATCCTAAATGGGGAAATGACAGAAGCATTACTTTTAAAGGAAAAGCATTACTTTTAGGAACTTGGCAAGGCTGTCTGCTATCTCTACTCTTCTTCAACATAGTGTTTGAAGTGCTTCTTGTTAGGAGCAATAGAAAAAGAAAGTAAATTAAAGAGAGTTACTAAAATAAGTTAAGCTATCCTTTTTTAATGCTAAAAACTCTAAGAGAAAAATTCTAGAAATAATTAAGAAGTTTCAGTAAAGTGGCAGGCAGTAAAATTGACCTGGGAAAATCAGTAGCACTTTTTCTTTACACCAACAATAAAAACAAGTGGAGAAGGAATATATGGAGACCTTCCCATTCACAAGAGCCTCAAAATAATAAAATAGACTGTAAACAAACAACAAAAGATGTCAGAACTCTACAACAAAAATTTTTGTTTTATTATTAATTTTTATTTATTTCTGTAGGTGTATGAATGTAACTGTCTGCGATGCAAGTCCTGTGCACCCGTGTTCGTGCAAACGCCTTGGAGGGGTCGGAAGAATGGTCTTCGGATTCCCTGGAACTGGAGTTTCTCCTGGAATTGGAGCTTCAGACGGCTCTCAGCTGCCATGTGGGTTGCTGGGGATCGAACCCACCCTTGTCCTCTGCAAGAGTGGTCTCCCACTCTTAACCACTAGGCATCTCTCCATCCCTACAACCAAAATTTTAAATCCGTGAAGGAGATTGAAGAAGACAAAAAGATGGAAGGATCTCCCACATGCTCAACGTTTCTTAATAGAGTAAAATCAGCCTATCCCGGTAGAGGTTGAAAATAACTACCCACCAGTGGGAGTAACATTCACCAGTGATTCTTCTGACAGAGAATTAACATCAAATAATAGTATACCTCTCAAAAAAGCAAAGAGAACAAATGACCTACTCAAAAGAATGGAGTAAAGAGATAAGATAGACTTCACAGTGAGGAAATTAAAGATGGCTGAGAACCTCTTAAAAGTGTTCAAAACCATTGATAATTAAGAAATGCAAATTAAAACCATTTTTCAGATATCATTATCTCACTCCTATAATACTGGCTAAGATCAGAAAATAAAAGACAGACCAACTGCTTGGAAAGGTTGTGGGGAAAAAGGGGAACCTAATCCCTTATTGGTGGGAATGGAAACTGTACAACCATTATGGAGAAGCAGTGTGGAGAACCCTTAAATAGACTCAAAATGAGCCTAACAACTGACCCAGTAAATTAACACTCCTGGTATATAATCCCATAAGACTCTCCACCAAAAAAGATACATGCACATCCTTGTTTAATGCAGTTCTCTTCACAATAGCTAGAGCTGGAACGTTTGCCAAATGCCTTCAATTGAATGAGTAGATGACAAAAATGTGGTACAAGATCCTACACAGTGGAACGAGCAGTGGTAAAGAAAGCTGACTTAATGAAACTTTGGCAGGTAAATAGAGAAACTCGAAAACAACACATTAGCCCCCCTTTGTTAAGTGAAGTAACACAGTGCCCGAAAACAAAGAAGAGGTGATGTTTTCTCCCTCATTTGTGGAATAGCTAACACCAAATCCCCAGGTGAAAGGTAAGCTGAACAACATTTTGTACATTTTTTTTTATCTTGGAAAGCAAATCAATGTTGTTAATAATGTACACTCTTAATGGGCTTAGAATCAAATCCATCACTTACGTTCAGACATCGTATTACTGTAGATAGAAGTGGAAGTATATGTTTCATGATTTTAGAGTAATTGAAATAAGTACAGAGGAAAATGTGCAACTGGAATGAACGGCACTAAAACTGCGGAAGTACAAGCCTCAAATAAAAGGACTCGTAGGTAACCAGTTTTTCTTTGTCTTATTTTTTTTTTTTTTTTTTTTTGGTCTTTTTCAGACAGGGTCCGCCCTGTAGTCCCAGCTGTCCTGGAACTCACTCTGAGACAGGCTGGCCTTGAACTCACAAAGTATCCGCCTCCGCTCTGCCTCCAAGTGTAAGATTAAAGGTGTAGTCAACCACACACTCCCAGCTTAACATTTTTCAACATTTACTACATGTAGGAATATTTGCCGAATGCTTCAGTTCCATCTCCTTAAAGGATTAAATATGTTCATCTTTCATTTATAGAGTCTTAGAAGATAGACACAGGTAGCAAACATGGAAAGAATTACTCTCTGGCATCATTTCACCAACAATAATTGAGAATTTGTTAGATATAGTAAGTTCAATAAGCCTTACAATTTTTCATTTGGAAGTAGCTATGCCATGAAGGCTGAGCTAATAAGATGTCGGGTGGTACATTTCTCTGTATTAGAGGCCAAAAGATCTCGAATTTGAAATTATCCACAACTTCATATATATTAGAAACTGGAACTTAATTACATGTGATCTTAGATCAGCAATCTCCCAAATATTAATTCATAAGAAGTAAACATATTTAGAGCAGAATCTTTCAGATGATTTCAGCTAACTAAACTCATCAAGCAGGTAATGCCAAGATTTTGCCACTGTGCTCGTCTTGAAATTCATACTCCAAAACTGCTGTGGTACCCGGGGATGCTCTGTTATCAAAATAATCCTGTCTTGAAAAAAAGCCCTACAAGCAAAACTACCTTTTGAATTTTGCTATTAGGAATGGGTATGGTGATATTGCAGAGTCTTTCTTCTAAATTCACTGAGCAGGCATCTTTGCTTCCTGTTCCCTAGGGGCAAAATATATCGTGGCTTTTCTAACAATTTGAACTCCAGTAACCTTACACACTGTTGCGCTAAAACATGAATGGTACTCTGTTTCTGAATGGGGAAATTTTCAAAATTTTTGAAATCTTATTAATTTTCATTTCATGTGTTACTATCTTTGTTTTCTTGAAAAACAAGAAAAACAAAGCAGAATTAACCCATGGCAAAAATCTTAATGTTTATTTCTACTTTTGAAACATATGTAAACAAAGGCTCATCACACGGGGTTGGTGCCAAATTTTGCTTACTCCAATATACAAGGATCAAGCTAATTAATTATAAGATAAATCATTATTTTGGATCACAATTTGTGAAGGTTCTAGTTACAACACAAGGCGGTAAAATAGAGATTGGATTTCTATTGCCTCTGGTAAACATGTCAAATGGCAATAGTGGGAGGGTAAACATGGTAGATAAAATTGGCTCACCGCTCATCTACAAGGGTCCAAAAGAGAAGGGTGAAAGAGGACAGTGTTTCACAAAACTTCTTTAATAGCACATCCTTATGTTCAAAGGACCGATCTCACTAGATTCAACCTTCTAAAGCTTCCTGTTTACCTGATAACATATCANCTTTATGGGCTCTAGAATCGATCCCCCACTTAACGTTCAGACTCTGTATTACTGTATAGAAGTGGAAAGTAATATGTTCAGATTTAAGTAATAAATAAAAGTACAGGAGGAAAATGTGAAAAAATGGAATGAACGGACTAAAACTGCGGAAGTACTAAGCCTCTGAAATAAAAGGATCCTTTGTAGGTAAACATTTTTCTTTTCTTTTCGTTTTTGTTTTATTTTTTTTTTGGTCTTTTTCAAGACAGGGTCTCCCTGTAGTCCCAGCTGTCCTGGAACTCACTCTGTAGACCAGGCTGGCCTTGAACTCACAAAGATCCGCCTGCCTCTGCCTCCCAAGTGCTAAGATTAAAGGTGTGCACCACCACTCCCAGCTTAACATTTTTCAACATTTACTACATGTAGGAATATTTGCCGAATGCTTCAGTTCCATCTCCTTAAAGGATTAAATATGTTCATCTTTCATTTATAGAGTCTTAGAAGATAGACACAGGTAGCAAACATGGAAAGAATTACTCTCTGGCATCATTTCACCAACAATAATTGAGAATTTGTTAGATATAGTAAGTTCAATAAGCCTTACAATTTTTCATTTGGAAGTAGCTATGCCATGAAGGCTGAGCTAATAAGATGTCGGGTGGTACATTTCTCTGTATTAGAGGCCAAAAGATCTCGAATTTGAAATTATCCACAACTTCATATATATTTAGAAACTGGACTAAGTTACATGTGATCTTAGATCAGCAATCTCCCAAAATATTAATTCATAAGAAGTAAAAATATTTTGAGCAATAATTTCAGATATTTCAGCTAACTAAATCATCATCAAGCAGGTAATGCCAAGATTTTGCCACTGGCTCTTTGAAATTAATCTCCAAACAGTGCTGTGGTACCCTGGGGCTCTGTTATCAAATAATCCTGTCTTGCAAAGCCCTACAAGCAAAACTTACTTTTTAAATTTTCTATTAGGATGGGTATGGTGATCTTGCAGCTTTCTTAAATTCACTGAAGGCATCTTTCTTCCTGTCCTAGGGCAAAATATCAGTGGCTTTCTAACAATTTGAACTCCAGTAACCTTACACACTGTTGCTCTAAACATAATGTACTCTGTTTCTAATTGGAAATTTTCAAAATTTTTGAAATCTATTAATTTTCATCTTTTACTATCTTTTTTTCTTAAAAACAAAAAACAAACAGGAATACCCATGGCAAAATCTTAATGTTTTTCTACTTTGAAACATATGTAAACAACAGGCTCACTACAGGGGTTGGTGCCAAATTTTGCTTACTCACAATATACAAGGTATACAAGCTAATTAATTATAAGATAAATGCATTATTTTGGATCTCAATTTTGAAGGTTCTAGTTACAAACTGGGTAGATAGATGATTTCTGCCTCTGGTAAACATGTCAAATGGCAATAGTGGAGGTAACATGGTAGAGTAAATTGCTCACCTCATCTACAAGGGTCCAAAAGAGAAGGGTGAAAGGGACAGTGTTTCACAAACTTCTTTAATAGCACATCCTTATGTTCTAGGACCGTCTCACTAGATTCAACCTTCTAAAGCTTCCTGTTTACCTGATAACATCATTTTGGGGTCCAAAAATTTATCTCATGAGTTGGGAAATTTCACATCCATACTGAAGCTTATCTTTTTCTTTAGCATTAGTTTTAAGAGTGCAGTGGAATTTGTGTTTTTACTGGATTACCTATGTTTGTTAAGTTGGATTGTCATTATTATGTATGTCAAAACAAGAGACAGCTGTTATTTTTCTAAATTAAAAATCTTGTTGTGGTGGTTTGAATGAGAGTGTCCCCCCATAGGATTTAAGTATTGCAGACATTTTGTCTCCAGTTGGTGGCACTGTTCTTGGAGGTTTTAGAAGGTGTGGCCGTGCTGGAGGAAGTATGTCACTGGGGACAGGCTTAGTGAGTTTAATAAGCCTTGCAGTCTCCAGTCTCTCTCTCTCTCTCTCTCTCTCTCTCTCTCTCTCTCTCTCTCTCTCT